>ML823463.1:13472-24279 GCA_009831015.1 Picea engelmannii
AATGATGATCACAATAATGCAGGGAAATAAATAATGGCACATTCAACATCAGTCACATATATGAGAAACACAGAGACAGATATTTCCCGAGGAAACCCATACAGGGTAAAAACCTCTTTTTCTTTATATGATAAGTAATAGTTTCATTCTTTACATTATCATACATATGAACACCGACTCATAATGAGGCTGCAACCTCAGTTTTGCAAGCTGCAACTTGCTGAGAGCACCAACTCTCTGTTTTCTCTAGCACCCACTAGAAGGAAGCACCAACTCCCTGGTTTCTCTAGCACCAACTAGAAGGAAGCTACAACTCCCTGTGTTCAAGCACCCACTTGAACCTCTGAGGACACCAGTCCTCCCTAGCATCTCCCAACCTCCCTGAAATATGAATATGAAATACTAAAACCAATTACAGTGATATAGTGTTCAATAACAACTTACCAGTCTCATCATTGTTCTGCAAGATTTTGCTACTCAGTCTTCCTCCCTGTCTTCCAGCATGCATCCGTTTCCCATTCTGTTCTTCTGCCTTTTGTGCTCTGTGTTCAATTCCCATTCAATGCACCTTTTGTTTCCTATCCATTTCAGTTGCTACACCTCCTGTTTACTTCCTCACACATGCATTACTTCACTTCAGCAACAACAACCTCATCACTTCTCTGTACCGTGTTCTTATAGCTTATGTGCACCTTGTGCATGAAATATGTGCAATGCTTCTACATCTCTTCACAATGAGTGATCTGTCTGATCATCATTACAACTTCTCAGCTTCTCTGGCAATTTCCCCACATGTTCAACATCACTAGATGTCATGCTGAGATTCCTCAGCCTCTCTGGCAGTCGAGACTCCTCATCTTTTGTGGCATAGTCGAGCTTATCCTTTCTATTTCAGTTACAAACTTCAACGCTCATCCATCTGTCCATCCCCTCTAAGAATAGTCTTCATTCACTGGAAGAAGTTTGGAGACTCTTCAGCTCCTCTGGCGATCACTCAGAATTCTCTTCGAATCTTCTGGCAGAAACCATCAATGGTTTCTAGCAGTTACATTGTGAAGAGAAACATTAGCCCTTCGATCATACTCAAATTCACCTGCACCGTTGGATTGGATCCATGGGATCTTGCATTCATTTCGGCATATCGACATTCGACAATTCGACATTCGTGTGACCAAGTGTCTCGACACTCCCAGTCGCGATCCCTGAAACTCCGAAAAGGAGCTTGTCTGCACTAGCTCCTTCCCCCATCTTCCACTGATGTGACCACAGGCTACATCCATTTCACCTTTTCGGTATTTTCGCGAACTTATGACCTTCATCAACCCTGATCGACGATCCATGATCTCGATGAATTGACAGTCCAGATCTCATCGTGAATTCACATCTCATTGTTCCTTAGATGGAGGTTCTCGTCACTCCAAGTCACAATAGGCGAGACTCTAATATGGAGCTTAGATAAATGGTCCTGAATCTTGGTGTATTGACGGTCCAAATCTCATCGTGAATTCGCATCTCGCAATTCCTTAAATGGAGGTTCTCGTCACTCCAAGTCGTGATAGGCGAGACTCCGAGATTGTTTCGCGATTTCGGCATTCCTGTGGTATTGTTTCTTGACTCTCCAAATCGCGATTCGCAAAACCCCGAAGTGATGTAAACCTACTGACGTCACACATGGATTGACACGTGTCGAATAACTGCCACGTGTCACTCTGATTCGTGACTTACACGTGCCTGAAATGTTGAACCAGCTTGACACTTGTCATTGCCTGGTTGTGCCACATGTTCTTAGCTGACTTGGTTTGCTGACGTGTCTGTTTTGGGATTTCGCATTTTGCGATTTCGGGACTCATGTTGTAAAGAACCTTGACATTTCCATCTCCCAATATCCGAAATCCCGATAGCCAAAACTCTGAAATGGAGTTGGACCACCACTTTGATCGTGCACTTTAAAGAACGTGCAGGTTCTTCCTGATCCAGCGATGGTCAGAACTTATGCTCAGATCTGACGCCTGAGATCTATCCTTCTCTTATGTGCGTTCTTCTTGTCTACAATCTGATCTGACGGTCCTCCTTCTTTCAGGAAATTAAATGGGATCCAACGATCACTGACGCTTCTCCTCCCAAGCTTAGGCACTGCGTTCGACTCTGCACTAATTCCTCCTGAGCTTACTTTTTCCTTGTTTTGCCTTCGCTGCATACTCTGATCTTGCCATCAGTGACAAACACATATTGCCTGTAAAGAATGCCAACCATCCTCTGCACTATCTCTTCTGATCTTATCGAGCTTGCTCTGCAACGTCTTCCCAAAATACTTCTGGTGCCCGTCTGTTACATTCTTCCTATACTCAAGCCATCATCGTTGTTGTACTTGCCATCAATGACAAGCATACGCTACCTGTAGAACATGCCAACACAATTCCAGTTGCAAGAACATGCTTAGGATCTTTTAGATCCTTTATTACAACTTGGTGAGGTGAAAACTCTATGGTTTTACCTTCACCTGAATGAGTGATTTGATATACTAATAGAAGGTTACAAGAAAGACTTGGAACACATAATACATCATTGAAATGACCATTATCTACTTGAACTGTTCCAGATCCTACAACACTGAGAGATCTATCATCACAAACAAATATTTTCTTGGTGTTACAATCATTTAGAGTAGAAAATATGGCTTTATCCTTAGCTATACGATAAGATGCTCTTGAATCAATAAGCCACTCATCAGAAGAAAAAGTAGAATTTGTGTTGAAGGAGAAACCATAAGCGGAAAGTGCATGTCCATGAGAAGAAGAAGAAGTAGTAGAATCAATATTGATGTTGTGCTTCTTCAACGTTGTTTCTAAAGCTACCATCTTCTTGAAACATTTGGACTCATCATGACCATCTTTATCACAAAAGTTGCAATGTCTGTCAGTCTTCTTATTTTTAGATTTTGCTCCTTTGTCACCATTAGGAGCTGAAGTTGTCTGAGCGGGTTTGGGACCCTTATATTGCTTGTTGTTGTAGTGAGGATGTTGCTTCTTGGGAGACTTGGGTTTATCTTTCTGCTGGGAAACTAAGGCTTTGTTAGAGGTACCTACAGTGGTGATCACTCCAAGTTGTATAAGCTTATCTTCCTCTCTAATCAAAGCAGCACAAAATGACTCAAGAGTGGGTTTTTCATAAGCTTTCCCTAGAGCCTCTCTCATGGCATAAAAGGTAGATACAAACACAGAATATTCACTACCTATCTTAGAAAGAATAAGATAGATGCAACGCTCTTCCTCCATTTTTATCTTACATTCTTCACATAAAATTCTGAGTGTTTTAAACTTAGATAGATAGAATAATAAAAAAATCACTTGGACTCAAGGTCAATATTTGATTTTCTAACTGTTGTGCTCAAATAATAGTGAGTTTACCAAACATAGATTCAATCTTGTCCCAAGCTTCTTCGGGGTCATCAATTTCTTGAAGGTGGTACCTTAAATCAGGATAGATGGACATTCTGATTAGTCCTTGTGCTTCGTCACTCCTATTATCCCATTTGGATTTCTTATCATCATCAATGGGTTCTTTTTTCTTTCCCAAGGTAATACGGTACATGTCTTTACTTCTTAATAAATCTTCCATATGAGATTTCCATTGGAAGTAGTTGTTGATGGTAAGCAAGACATTACTTGTAGAAGCCATATTAAATATGTAGATAATGTGGATTTAAAAACTAAAACTGATGATTTGAATGGAACGATCTCAAAAAGTTATGCGGTTTAAAAAAAAATAGCACTGAAAACGGACTTTCGATGTGAGAGTTGTGCCCTTTTAAAAAATGCATAAATGGTAACCAACTGACCACGTGATAGTGTAAGTTGCTATATGAAGTGACCCACTTTTATAAGGAGAAGTGTGGATCACTTTTACAATGAAGTTACTTTATAACATAAAAGTTGCACGCAAAATAAATAACTCTAAAATAAAATATTAAAGCTACTTATAGTGATTCACTTTACAATTTTAGCATGAACTTTTTCAAAAAAGTAACAAAAGAGAGACTTGAACTCAAGACCTCTTACTTAATAAGACAATTTTTAACCAAATTGTCTAACAAAACATATTGTAATGTTCATAAGGAGTATTGGGGGTGTTGTTGTTGTTGTGGAAGACATCCCTGGAGAGCGTGCTAAAAAAAAACTATTTTCACACAAGAAAAAAATTTCGCTTCTCGATGACAACAAGGGTTAGATCTTGGTTAGTTTACCCGGAAGATGCACCTTTTATCATCTGTTTCTGATTTGTCGAGATCGCATAGGGTGCGGGGAAAAGAGAATACGTAGATCTAAAAGAGTAGCAACCCGGAAATAAATAATACAAAACCGAAATAAAACCAAAATACTACTCTGCAAAAATTTAAAAAATGTGTATTCAAGCTTTATACCTCTGGATCTGACTGTAATGGTCATATCTTGGGCAAACGAAAACCTTTTCGAGTGAAACGAAAAGTGTTCCTGAATGAAACGAGTGATCCAGACGTAATGGAATATTCCTCTCAGCCCAAAAATGTACGAAAATGACAGAAAATGGAGATGAGGCAACTCGGCGTCACAATCTCGATCTACAATAGGAGCGGGTCTTCAAACAGGCTCTCATACCATGTTTGAAAACACAGGTATTCCAATAGAGGATGAACACCTTCAGTAACCACTCACATAACCAGATCAAATATCAACACACCGATGTTTTCACATGGTAAAACCCCTACGGGGAAACATCCATGACCCCAGCTAACGCGACCACTTGGAGCAATTTATTAATGCAAAAGAAAAAGATTACAGAGAGATTTTACAATAGATTTTATCACAATCGATCATTGACAAATGACCCTCCATGCTCTTTAAATAGATACCATGGACCAATCAGGTGTTAAGCCACAGATCAATGGTTGTTAAGATCAAGGAGAATATGAACCGTCGGATCACTCTATGTCGAGAACATATCGTGACCGTTGGATTTCCTAACTACAAATGCTTACTAATGCATACTAAAGAAACACACTTTTACCTAACGACATATTAGACCAAGTAGATCTTAACTAACTCCTAAGTGTCTAAATATCCTTACATAAGGAACATAGGCTACTTTGGTAACCAAAAAAGTGAGGTGATATAGTCTACATGAGAATCAAAGGGCACATAGCCTCGAAAAATCATGAGGATAAGGTCGAGCTTGGAAGGTGCATGACTTTGTAATAAACCCAAAACAAAAATGAGCCATAACTCTGCCATAGATTATGAGCTCAAATCTAATCTTTAAACATTTCAAAATGAGAATGGATATGGTCGTAGCATGCATGGTTTCCATAAAAAATGCATGCAACTTAAACAATTCTTTCATATGAAAAAAGTTCAAAACCCAAGAGAACAAAGCGAAGCTACCAACATTGGTTGTGTTAACTCCTCAAATAAATTGTTGGATTTCATTTGAGTTTTTAGATGATAGGTTGGGTTCTTAAAATTTGATTCCTAAATTTCTGTAAATAAGTTAGAGAATCTGTCATTCCAAAATAAGCTCAAAAGCAATGTTGATTTTGGTTCAGTCAAAGAAATGGAAAAATATCAGGTTTCGGTGGTTCAGGCGAGCCTCCAGCGTGCTCATTAACCACCGAAAGTGTTCATTTTCGGCAGATAACGGGTCGAGGCAGAAGACAAGCAACCACCGAAAATGTTTGAATGGACAAAAAGAAAAGCCTGTGCTTTCACACGAGCTAGATGTCAAAAATCGTTGCAATGATGAGAAATACAACCGCCGAAAGCTCGCATTGTGGGAGATGATGCACATTCGTGGTGTTCATCTGAAAGGTTCGAAGCACCTGTATCTTATCCATTGCATTGATCATTTCAAATCCACACAGAGCGGTTGTTGACAGGAATGATTGTACGGGATTCCCTCCATTTCAGTGGTAAGTACGCCAGTCATCATTACCAGGTCTTTCCTTCATCTGTAAACTCAAGGAGTTATAATGAATCCCGAATATCGATGAAGATAATCACAAGTCCGCGATTTTATCAGCAAAGCATATTTTCAAAATTCCGATCCTGCGTTCTCTGGCGATTGTCGAAGTGTCTCCGAGTTCAGCAGGCATCCCGAGTCAAAGAAACCTAGGCGGGTTATCAGGTAAGATCGGAAACCGTTTTCTTTCAAAGTTTCAGCAATTCAATTACCCCCCGAAAAGCTGAAGTTTCGGCATTTCTCAGCTAGATTGTCATCCGAGAGTGGGACAGTGTTTTAGTGAGTTCAGTAATCATATGCTTTGTCATCCGATTTCACTGTTTTTTTTGCATAAGTGGTATCGACTGTATTCCTACTTCCCAGAACCATTACCTCCCGAACATTTTTACTCCCCCCACAGTTTCAGGTACAGTCGGTATCGAGTCATGTCAAAAGTAAGTCCTGCTTTGAGGTCCGAAGTGGATGGCATGTGGTATTTTGAAGATCATCCAGAGGTCGCAGAGTGTTTTAAACAGGTCGGAGTTTTCACATATTGTGAAAAATTGACAACCTTCCACCAACAAGTTGTTGAAGCATTTTCCCTCTCATACGATGGAAGGATTGCTAGAATAGGCAGGGAGGAGTTCATTATAGATGAAGCATCTATTGTCGAATACACAGGGTTATCCAGAACAGGGGATTGCTGGTTTAAAACCTCTTCACCTTCAAATGTTGAATTCAGATCATATTTGTTGCCAGTGCATAAAACTTTGACTTGGAAGAAGGATATTCCTATGTCCTATCTTGAATCGAAGTGGCAGACCCTGCTGAGGGCGATTTTGGTATACATCACCTGTGAAGGGCGCTATAACAGGGTGATGTACTACCATTTTAAACTGTTGAACCACTTCACAGGCAGAGAACACTTAAACATACCTTACTTCTTTCATAGAACCCTGACTAAGATGGAAAAACAGGTAAAGGCCCAGCCCACAAAGGTTATAAGCAGAATATCACATCAGGGGCTAATTACCCTCCTTGTGAAAGAGGCTCTTCAGAGGAAACAAATGGAGTGGAGTTTCTTCTTGTTTTGGAATGAGTTTCAGACAAAAAGACCTCCAGAGATAAAAGCAAACAAGTCCATAAGCAGAAACGATCCTACTCCCAAGAGTAGTTACAGGAGGAGGAAAGGAATTTCAATGCCCAGGGATTCTATAAAAACATCATCCAGCAAGCAGGGAGGAATTAAGAGGAAATTAAAGTTTGAGGACAGAAACCCTGTCACAGGAAAAAACCCTCTCAATTTACCTTATAGTGACTCTGATTCAGAGCAGGGGGTGGAAAAAACTCAGGACAAATTGCAGATCAAACATGATGCAAAACTGAAGATAAATATACCTCCATCAAAGCCTTCAGAAACACACAGGCAATCAGAAGCAAAAACTTCTTCAAGCAGGCCTAAGAAAGGTAAGACAAAGAAAATCAACATGCTTCTACGAGAGATTTATGAGATGGAGGTCCTGGAGAGGGTAATAAAAAAAGAAAACACAGACCTCACCGAGAGAAATGTTGAACTATTCAAAGAGAATCAAACTCTCAAAGAAAAACATAATGAAATCAAAGATAGAAACAGAGAGTTGATTAGAGAAAATATGAAATTATACAGGCAGCTCAGGATTCTAAGGCTCAAGCTAAAGGAGTTTGAAGCACCTGAAGAAAAACAGACTGGTTTGGATACTTTGGCTAATTTAGCCACAACTATAATAGATGTAACAGATTCCCCTACACAGTCAGCAAAGGTTCGTAGGTCTGCTCAAATCAGGACTACAGTATCTAAGAAAGCTTGAGTGCTAAAAGAGGATTCAGGACAGTCATTTTTGCAATTTTGAAACTCTTCAAAGATTGACCTTCGGTGGTTTAGGCGAGCCCACCGTGTGCTCATTAACCACTGAAAAGAGCGCTTTCGGTGGATAACTCACCCAGAAATCTTCCCAGACAACCACCGAAAGCCTGTGTGTCCAGAATTGAACGAGTTTTTACACAGGTCAGGGATTTTTTATATGAAAAGATTCAGGATCTTTTCCAATGAATGTCACATGAATTATCAAGTCCAGCCCAGCAGTTATTTTTGGCATATTATGGAGAAAGAAGTTATTTTAAAGGTTATGGACATTTTTAATTAAAACAGAAAGCAGGACACCTAGCCACATCAGCAATTCGACTTAATCTCTATTTGAAAGTCATCATGTAGCCTTGGGAGGTTGTTCTACACCACACCAACAATCAACAGAGAGAGAGATCTGGGATTGACCTCATTTTGAGGAAACATCCCACTTATTTTGCAACAGATTTTGACTTGCTATTTTTAGTTGATTTGATCCATGTTTGTTGGATCAAAAAACCACTTTGTAATGCTTTAAATATTAGAATAGAGGATGAACCAGGGGTTCGATTTTGTTTTCTACAGGCTGCTACTGTAAGAAAAGACTTATTCTTATTATATGAAAGATTTCAAGCTTCCCTCAGTTGTGTTGTTAGATTTCTCTTTCCTGTCTCTGATATCTTGTGAGTGAATGTTCTTTGTTGATGCTCATTCAATCTGTATATGAATGTCATCTCATATGTTGATTGATTAAGTTGATAATCATCAGATATTTCTTTAGTTATTAAACCCATTCTGCTTGTTTTATATGAGTATAATCTGGTTCAATAGCTAGTCCTTCTCCCATTTAATCAAACCTTGTCTGACTGCATGACTAGAAGGCCTTGAGAGATTTTATATTCCTAGACAGTCTTGAATACACCGTCCAGTTCTTAGGTATTCATCTTGATCCACAAAAACACATCAAATATTGAGAAAATATTTCCAAAAAGAGTAGTTCCCAGGCATCTCCGACTTACAGCCTAGGAGAGTTTCCTGGAGTGATAACAGGTTGGATATTCACATTCATCTTTGTAAATAAACACTTACAAACTCAACATATATGCAAATGGGTTCGACTAATATCATTGTAGATAGTATAAATTGCAACTATGAATAGAGTCGAACTCAAACCCAAGCCAAGGCTCGACATATATTCATTATAACAAAATGGGTTCAACCCTTAATCATTTTTTTCACAACCCACAATTCTTTTAAAACAAATCTTTCGGGAAACGAAAAAAATGGTATTATGAATTTGGGAGGAATAAAACATGAAATAGAGGGTAGAAAAAATTTTCTTTTTGCAAATGAAAACCCTCGAACAAAATTCAAATATTTCCATTTCATAAGCGAAAAGCAGGGAAAAGAAGCACTCCCATACTCATTTACTAGTCAAATTCAGAGCCATTTCTACCTCATTAACTCACAAAAACTTATGTAGAAGATGTTTAATAGATTGACGAGGACATTCATTTCCCAAGAGTGATTTTATACCAATAATGGAGTTCGAATCGATTGCAACAACCAACATGAGGAGGGTTTCTTGAAGTCGAGCTGAAGCTCTTTTTCCACAGACCAAAACCAAATGAAATGACAATTACCCCAACTAGCAAGATGTGGTAAAGCATAGGTCCATGGGAGTTAATGCCCATGTCCTTTCCATTCAATTCATTTCCAACCCATCACGTCAATATTCCAACCATACACCATATATCATATGTCAAACTCAATGCATGTGCCCCCAACTTTAATTGCATATTGAACCTTGTCACAAACAAAATCATATAAACCTTGATATTTATTCCATGCACTATGTCAACCTCGAAACTCATACCATTTTCCAATTTAATGTTACCTTAAATATATCACTTCAACATTTTACCATGATATCCATCTTTGCGCACATATCCAAATCCAATGGGCCAGGTCATATAATCATGTATAGTATGAATATATCATATACATTAAAAATGATTTGCTATATATGACAAACCAACCCATTGTTGATGATTGCAACTTCATGAGACATTCTCCATATCGTACTCCTCTGGACTGAGTTGAGATGATCTGTGAGAACACCCATGTGATGGGTGAGTCACATTCCTCTGGACTGAGTTGAGATGACGTGTGTGGTCTCTTTTCATGCTCATGTCGACTGAGTTGAGATGACTTGAGATGGTCTCCTTTCATACTCCTATGGACTTAGTTGAGTCGACTTGAGATGGATCTCCAGATCGTACTCCTATGGATTTAGTTGAGTTAATCTATTGAGAGTGACATCTGTGTGGTTGAGCACATGTGGACTTGTCCCTAGTGCTAGAGCACTAGAGCATGTGTGGATCCCTTGTTATATTTTCTAAGAGTAAGATTATTGTGAAACACTAATTTTGTATTGTGAAGGGTACAAGTCGGCCCCACCATGTAAAGATAATTAATATTGTGTAAAATATTAATTATATTATCGAGTTGTACAATTCAGCCCTATTGTGTCAATAGACACATCTATTGTTGAGTTAGGTCATGTATTTATTAGAGAGTTAGATCCCCATTGTGGATCACTCACTCTTCATTGTCACATTAATTCAACGCCTACTTGTAGGGCTGCAATGCACACTTATCTTATGCGCTAGCTTTCTTGGTCATAGAGCACCCTCTTGTGTGCACTAGGGTTTGTGGTGAAAGGGTGATCTTCTCTTGATTCTATAGCAAAGGATTGTTGGGTTTTTCCCTTGTTTGAGAAGGGTTTTCCCATGATAACTTCTTGTGTCTTTTGCATGGTTATTCTTCTTGTGATCTTGGTTACTGCAAATACTGTATATTGTATTGTTGCATTGTTTATGGTTCGAGTTCATGCTAAATTGAAAAGAAACTACATGTGCTTGAGCTAAGCATAACAAATGCAACACGCATATA
>ML823463.1:24347-48136 GCA_009831015.1 Picea engelmannii
TTTTTTAAATGTGAAAAATAAAGTCAATATATTGTAGGTATTGAGGGGGAGGATGTGGGGTATAAGGGGGTTTATAGGTATTGGGAGGTACAAAAAGGGGTATCTAATAAAAATAGGGTTTTTTTATTATTGGAAATATGTATTGGGAGGGGGGTTCAACAAAATAATTTTTGGAGGTTTTTATCAATATCTAGTAAAATTAGGGCTATTCTTTAATATCCCATGCATGAAGGTGCTATGTCTCAGGTTCTCTGAGTGAATACCCCGTGATGTATATATATCAAACCCAAAAGAAAACCATATAAACTTTTAAAATTTTATGTATCTCAAATCTTAATATGCTTTGAATGTCATAGTATAGGAAATAACTTTGAGTTTCATTATGCATATAATCATAGGAACACAACATGCCCTTTGAAAATTATTTCATGAATGTCATATTAATGCTTCCATGATGTTGATAGGTTAACATAGTTACCATAACTTGATGTTTTCGCAAACTATCACACATAATACTTAAATGTAAACAAAGACTTAGCATCATCCAAACATGTGTATTGATAAACATCACAAGAACTCTGAATCAATATACCATTGCTTTGAGGCACTATAACTTAAATGATGTTACAACCGAAACTAATGGTATGCCAACATGCTGAGGGAAATGTTATGTCTAGAAATAGTCACTTTAGTGTGTTTTCTCCTAAGGGACCCCACCTATTATTATTTCATAATAAATATATATAGGCTTTGCAATACTTTGCAAGCTCTTATAGTAGGTGAAAAATTATGAGTCAATAGGTAATTGTGGACATTATGGATAATTGGGGGTAATTAGTTAACTGAGGATAATCTCACTGGGACAACTAGGGGTAATTAGTTAAATTGGGGATAATTATGATTGATTGAGCTAATTGGGACGATTTTCTAAAATTGGGTTGGGGGAATTAAGGGCAATTGGTGCAATTGAGGTACTTGGAGAAAATTGGGCTAATTGGGTGAATCACAACAATCTCAGTAATTAGAAAATTAGGGCCAGTAGAGAAATTGGAGTAATTGGGGCTAATCATGTTAATTGAGTAGTTGGAATGTTCAGAGCTAACTGACCAATTTGGTTGATTTAAGCTAATTGGGGTAATTGAGGTTAATCATGATAATTTGGTAATTGGAGAAATGACAATTAGAAAAAAAAGGGTAATTAGGGAAAATTGGGCCACTCAAACTAATCGAGTTGATTAGGCAATCGGGACACTTGGGGAAAATTGGAAAAAAATATTTAATTGGGAAAATCGGGCATTCAAGTGAATTAGGGATAGTTGGGAAAAAGTTTGCTACCTTAAGAAATTTTAGCTATTAGGGAAAATTCAACTAATTCAACAAATCACCCATTATCCTTTTCTTTATTGCATGAACTAATCCATGCATGTGGATTTTGGATGAAGTTAATCTTTATATGGTTCTTTTATATTGAATTGTTTTTATTTATAAATATAAAATAGACAAGAAAGATTGCTAGGGAGATTATTGGTGAGACACTATCTATTAAATTATATTTGACACAACCAAGAATGGTTCTATTACCACAACTCACACAACCTTGAAAGTTGTATTGTGGCAACAACTTTAAAATCTGTAATGGTACTAGAGAGTCAGGATATTCCCCACTAGACTTATTAACATACTCCAAATCCAAGTATTTAAGACCATAGATATCAAATAAAGTATAAATAATCCCAACACCCACATGACTAACACCCAACTTCACATACCATATAGGTAAAAAAATGTTAAAATTGTTGAAGGAATAAAATTACTTCTTACTTAAGCTAGAATTTTTACCTCACATTTCCCCACGCAAATAGAATGACACTACGAAGGGTACTAAACACACATACCCAACAAATAAAAGAACATTATGGTCAAGGTAAATCATGAAAGATAACCATTATTAACCATGGCTACCCAACATTGACCATAGTTGACTATAATTGACCCACAAAGACTTAAACCTTCTAACCAACTAGCATTTAAGGACACTTTAAACAATTGTAATCTATAATAATAACAATAATAAGTAGAATTGAGACCTTGAGGTTAAGGTGGGTCTATGGCTAGGGTTTCCTTGGCCGCAGACCGCACACTCCTTCTCTCCTGCGGCTCAGGAGGGTTTATTCCTGCGGCCTCCCTCGCTCGGATGCTTCTTCTCCCTGGTGTTCCTCTCATTTATGGAGCTTCTTCTTCCCGGATTATCCAAGCGAGGAGGTTCCTTTCCCCATCGCTTGGTTCTTCACGCGTGGATCAGGCTCTTCATTTTTTGTTGATGGCGGGTCGTGGCATATTGCGACTACTCCTTATGGGGATGTTGTGTCTTCTCCCCAAGCCATCTGTTTTCTCAATTCGGGGCTTGGTGCCTGGATATGTCTCTGGACCCATTATTTATTCAGTTTTGGATTGCTTGTGGTGCATTTAGGGGGCGTCGTCTGGGTTTATTATCTCAGATCTGTTGTTTTCTGAAGTGGCATGTGGTTCATCTTCAATGGGAGCGCGGATCTGGGATTGAGTCATGGTGATTCCATTTTTTTCTACTTCGTTTATGTGGTTCCTCTCTCGGTTTTTTTCGGTTGTTCAGGGTTTGATGTCTGCTCATGTTTCAACTCCTTTTGGTAGCTATTGATGTCTCATTTCCTCCACTTGACATGGATTGTACCAGAGCTTTGAGATCCTGTATTGGGCGTGCAGTGTTGCGGTCTTGCACTTTGAGTTCCTGTTGGGAGGGCGTGCAGTTTCTGGTCACTTGTTGGTTGAAGTCTCCATCAATATAGCTTCTTTTTGGTCTTGTCGATCTAAGGTTTTCATACCTCTCTGACCTAGTCCTTCCGACCTCCTGGGTCTGTTGGGATTTCATTTTTGTGGTTTTTACTTCTCTTGGGTTCTCTTGTGTGGGGTCTTCACCAGCCCATTTTGAGGATCATTTCGAGTTATTCTTCTTTTTCTTTATGGCATCTCTTCCATCTATTTTTCCCATTGGGATCTGTCTATTCATGTGCTAGATGCACCTATAAAATGTAATTTGGTTCTCTCCGGATGAATAGAATTACGCTTTTTTCCGAGGAAAAAAATAACAATAATAAGTATAAACAACAATGAATTAAAAAACAATGAAAATCAAATTTCATTAAAAATAATAATTAAGGCTATCACAATGATTAAGCAACTCAATATGATAAAGAAAACATAGCAATCAAACTACTTTTCCATGAGATTGTTCCCTACAACTTACCCACAAAACACACTTACTAACTAACTACAAGACATCCATTACAAAATATAGTATTATATTGTTCATAGTAACCTAGGGCTATTGGTTCTTGATGAACGCTTCACAACTAAGGGGAAAAATAGAGAGAATATAAGTGATTGATCTTGACAATATTTAATTCATACATCTATCAATGTCAATGGGAACATAGGGGTGAAAGAAAACAAAATGGATCTCGAGGTTATTGCACAACTCACTATTCTAACTCAAATGGTTGTATTGGGGCCACATATAATACTAAAACATTCTCACTTTTTTCATATTATGAATTTTTTATGATCCATTATTATTTTGAGTCTAATGGTTAAATTGGGCTCATTTATAAACCTAAAACATTCTCATTTTTTCATATTATGATTTTTTTTTAATGATTCAATAGTATTATTCTCAACATTGTTTTTCTAATAATGAGTTCACAAGTCTTGATTTCATTTGATTTCTTATTTCTTATTATGAAATTCAATTTTTATTTTTATTGACTACAATTTAGCTTGAGGGAGTTTAAATGTCAAGTTGGATTTTATTAGATCTATTTTTGCAATTGACAAAAAGGGAGGAAGAGAGGAGAAAATGGAAATGAACCTTTGAAGAGAAGCCAAGAAGTAAGAGTTCAGTTTTATTTCATTCTTTTTGTAATTTTCTCTTGATATCTATTGTTTTCTTCTCGTTATTTTTTAAAGTGAGATTTTTGTTAGGGATCTAAAGCATCATGGAGATAAGGGTTTACATTAATTTAGAAGAAGATTTGATGGCCGAGAAAAGGGGCATTCAACCAATAAGATGCAAGGTGAATTTCAATAGAAAAGAGAGTGATTTCTTTAGGATAATCTCATCTTGTTTTAGCAATTTCAATGCTTCTGTTTTGGGGGGCTTCCTTTTCTACAAGATTTTTAGGGTTTCATCCCTAAATGGGCATGGTTGTCTGGTTTATTGTGGTAGATTTCCTTATGGTTTTAACATGAAAACATCCACACTTGGATAGGTGTATTTTCCTTTGTAGAATTCATGGTCTTGGGCCCCTTTTTGGGTAGAAGGTTTTGTACGGATAGGGCATTCTTTCCTTTGAGAGGGTTGCAACCTTAGGGCTATTTTCTTAGGCATTCTTCCTTCGAGATGGTTTGAATATTTAGAGTACTTTTCATAAACATTTTTCCTTGAAGATGGTTCCAACCGTAAGGGAATTTTCTTACTCTTTGCTCAATCTAGAGCCCTTTCATTGTTAGTCTCTTTCTTGTTCATGTGGACATTGTATTACTCTATTTCTTGCAAATTTTAAAAAATAGTGTGTTTTCCAAGTGTTTGTGTAAGGCATGAACCAAGGTGACAAATTGCATGTTAAGTGTTTATAGAAATCCCTAAGACAAGGAAATTACATGATTTTTTTGGATTTGATTATTATATTTTATTTTGTATGCTACAAATTTTCAAATTGTTGTTGAATTATTGTAACTTTGAAGAATATTCTAGTTATATTTGAGTCATTATTGTATAGATCAAATCCCCTTTTGCGGATTGATCAAGTCGGGTCTTGTATAGATAAAATCCCCTTTTGTGGATTGGTCAAAGTCAGGTCAATATATATTTGTGTATTATATTTATTTAGGCCCTATTGTGCCTTTGTAAAAGTTGACCCTATTGTGCCCTGACAATTAAATGTAAAAAAGGAGGGTAAAGTGATAGGTTGGCCCAAACCTAATTATAATTTGGAAAAACCACTATTTATAAGAGAGGCCAGTGCCTCATTTGGACACACTCATCACACTAGCTCTGCAGTGCACAAGTCTTGGAGGAGAAACGGTTGCAACTGGGGGTGACATCAAGGAGGGTTTCTGGTCTATCTCTTGGTATTTCTTGGTCAAGTGGTGTGCTACTCTTCCTAGTGAAAGAGTAGAGGAGGATATTTTGTTCAGTGTTTGTTCTATCTATATTGAGGAAGTTTTTGTTAGGTTTTATTCCCCATGAGGGTTTCCCGGGATAATCTGTGTGTCTATTGTTTCTTTGATTGTCTCTCTTTCAATGATCTTATTTATGCAATTAATGTGCTAAATGTTTATAATAATAAATAAGAACCATAACTGCTATTTTTATAAGTAAAAACTTCAACATGGTATCAGAGCAGGCCTAAAAGAGACCAACTCACAGTTTATAAGAAGTGACTAGCCTCAACACACCCTCTCCAAAATCCAGTTTTCAGTATTGCAGCTGCTGCAGAATTAGGGTTTTTGCATAAACCCTAAGTGTGATGTTTTCCCTGTCTAAGGAGGACGTTGGGGGAAGTAACCAATCTAGGATCTCTCCCTAGGAGGGTGTGTCTAGTCCGTGGATCAAAATTTTGAAATTTGAAATTTGAGAAATTAGGGTTTCCTCATAAAACCCTAAGTTGCAGTTGCAGTGTCAGTTCCTTCATGCTAATTGCAACACCAGTTGCAATGCCAACACCAACTGTAGTACCAGTTGCAGTGAAATTTTTTGTGAAGTGTTGACACTTATTTTTATTATCCTAGTGTGCCTTACCCTAGCAAATCTCCAGCTAACTTTAAGTTACAAGTTGAAGCACCTTTGAAGTTTTAAAGGTTCATTATTACTTGCCATTGTTGTCAGATGGTTCCCCTACCCATCGATGTTGTTAGAGGTATGTACTTACATATGTTTAAACTGTATCATTATTTTAAAGGGTATTTGCAGGAGAAATGATCTTTTATCTAAACAACATCAAATATCTAGAGGGATCTCAGATCCATCACATTCAGAGGAACTATGCACCCCAGGTTTCATTACTTTGATATGCCTCTACTTTTTATGGCATTATTGTAATCTTATGAATATCCAAGTTACATTTTGATCTGTTGAAGTTATCATACTAACCATTGGTCAATTTTTTTTATTGAAGGCTCTTAAAAGATTAATATTGTTACGATGAACCCGCTTCACAAGAATCCCCTGACAGATTCTATGGTTCCCGATGTTGGCCGTCATGGCCTCGAGCTCGGGGCATCCCCCGTCGTCGCCTGATCTTGCAGCATTTCAAGCATCGATCTCCTCCTAATCTAAAGCTTCCAAGGGATCCCCTTCGTCCTGGTTCGTCAAAATACTGGAAGCGATTCCAAAAGTTTCGGTTCATTCCCCCTCTTCGATACCATTTTCTCTTTGTCTTGTTGAAAATGATCTGATAGGGCAGTTTACCGGACTCTGGCCATCCCCCGAATCTATGGCTTAATGGCTGAAGCAGAACTGGAAGAAAACAATCAAAGGACAACTTTCTACATCATTTTGTGGTAAGGGTTTCTATGTTTTTCTCTTTGAAAACAAAGCAGATCAAGATTTGATCTTCAGGAATGGCCCATTGTAGTGACCGCGATTTCATTAAAACTACCATGAATTAAAACAGAGCGGAAATTTTGAAATTTACTAAAAATTCGCTTACTCTAGCATATCCACTCCCAGATTTTGATAAATAAAATAACATTTTACATAACAATTTGCATAACAAGTTAAATACCTCGTTCTGATGTTGTCGCTCCCTTCGCTTGAACCTATCCGCAGCCGCTTGCTCCTTAAGACACCCCAAAACCAGCCACCCTACCGACCAGTACGCCTGGCCCTAGGACATCTATGGACGTCCTAGCCCTCCGAGCCCAAAACCCCTCAGCCCCGGTGCACTGTAAATCCCACCGTTAACTAACTCTGTCCCAATGCTCCCAAAATCTCCTCTCCCGTCCAATGCATGAATGAATCCCTCCAAAAATGAATAATGCCCTCCATGGTCCTTCTCCTTCCCTTATCCTCCTTCACCGCCCTCGCACCTTCACTCCCCACCAAACACCTTATCCATACATTTATTTCTATTTAATGGTCTTATCTTTTACTTAATGTTCCTTTTACGTATGGGTTACGTTATCCCTTATGGGATACGTAACCCCATTTAACCATATTTTATTTTCCCCCATTTTTTAATACAAAATTAATCAATTACTTTAATTAATAATCAATTAATCACTAACCATTAATTTAATACTTAATCAATTTATGACTCACTTAATAATTAATCATTCATTAACCCTTAATTAAAGAGTTAATCATACTTCAGCTTAATCATAATCAAAATAATTAATTAATAACATATAATTAATTATGGTTATATAATAATTAATTATAATTTAGCTAATTTTTAGGGTTATTTATGAAATTATTCGTATTAATAAGTAAAGGGTCATTACACCCGTATTTCATGGGAACCACAGGGATGTATTTGAACAAATGGAATCTAGACTTCAGTCCAGAGAATGAAATCCCCTCAACAGTTCCAGTATGGGTTAGGCTCCCTTTCTTTCCCCTCCACTGTTGGAATGATGAAACAATTAAAAATATAGGCAACGCTATGGGAAGGTTCATCAATCAAGCTGAGCCACGAGATGGGTTGCAATCTTGCGCAAGGTTATGTGTAGAATTAGACCTGGAAAAAGCACTTCTAGAAGCAATCCAGCTCATCTTGGATGGGTGGTCTTACATCCAAACTGTTGACTATGAACAACTCCCCTTTAAGTGCAAATCCTGTCATGAATACAAACATTTCACCAAAAGTTGTCCTAAGATGATCCAAGAGCATCCAGAAAACAAGGCATATGAGCAATGGAAACAAGCAAAAATAAAGAAAATGATGAATAGAGCAGGCAACCCGCAACAAGAGAGAAAAATAAAATCCAAACCTCCTTCACCAAGTAAAGGGAAATCCCCAATACAAATTGAAGATGAAGTCGAAAGTAGTAAGAACAAATATGAACCCTTGGAAACTTTAGAAGCAGAGTTGATCAGTTCTAAAGAAAATACAGAAGAAAACATCCCAGATCAAGATGTGGATCACGCTACCCCCCAGAGGAACTAGACCCCCAAGTCCAAGTAATTCACCAAGCACGAGAGGAAGACAGTCAAGAAGACTATGTAGAAGAAATGGATGTGGAAATCTCAAAGAATGCTCGAACCACGAAAGTAGGAAGGCGAACAAATAAAACAAGAAGGGAAAGAGCGACTACCCAGGACAAAGATCTAGGAACCCAACCAACATTGGAGGAAATCCTCAGAAACAAAGGGAAAAATGGAAAATCCCAAGCAGCAAAGGGGCAGTCTCAACCCACGAAGGAAGGGGCACCAAAGCACAATAGTAAGTAATGAAGGTAGTCTCCTGGAATTGTAGAGGTCTAGGCCAGTGGGAAAAAAAAGAAGCCATGGGAAAGTTAATTCGAATAGAAAAACCTTGTATCCTCTTAATCCAAGAGACAAAACTTCAGGGTGATGAGGCCCTACAAGAAATGAAGCAACTTTGGAAATAAATTAGTGGAGTGGCGTTGAACGCTAGAGGCACCTCATGAGGGATCTGTACAATGTGGAACACTCAATTCTTCAAGGAGGAACAAATAGTGGAATCAACTCATTGGACGTTGGTAAAACTAAAACACCTCCAATCAGGTATTATCTACCCTATCTGCAATGTTTATATGCCTAATAATTACTGGGAAACGAGGGAATGTTGGGAAACGCTAATGAAAATTAAAGATTTAAGCGCCCAAGAAAACTGCATAATAGCAGGGGATTTCAACACAACACTTCACCAAGGGGAGAAAAAGGGAGGGTCCTCTGTTAGAGACCAGTTCAAGGAAAATTTGGAGGATCTGATCTCGGACTTAGATCTGTTTGACGTCCAGCCCTCCAAAGGGAAATATACTTGGAGCAACAAAAGGACAGGAGTGGGACACATAGCCTCCAGACTGGATCGTTTCCTTATCCACAACCCTCTCCTCTTTTACCTACTCTCCATCTCCTCCCAAATTGTGTCATGGGGCATCTCAGACCACCAACCAATAACAATTATTTTTGCAAAAGCAGAAAACCTGGGCCCCATTCCTTTCAAATTCAACTCTCTGTGGTTGGATTTTCCGGACTTCCTCCCCCTAATCTCCTCAGCTTGGTCTACCTAGGTGGACGGAACCCCTGTGTATATTTGGGAGCAAAAAATGAAAAAGACAAAGCAAGCTTTAAAGGACTGGGCCAAAGCTTCCCTCAAAAGCACAAAGGAAGAAGTAGAAAGACACAAAAAGAATTTAGAAGAGCTACACACTATAATGGAAAACAATGAAGTACATTCCAGACACCTCGAGCAGGAGAAAATTCATTTTCAAAACTACTTAAGGGCACTCCACAACGAGGAAAAGGAATGGAGACTAAAGTCCGGATCTTTGTGGCTCCAAGCAGGAGACAAAAATACCTCCTTTTTTTATAAGCAGGCCAAAGAAAGACAACACAAGAATAGAATGGATGAAATTAAAAAAGCCACAGGAGAAATAATTAATTCCTTTGAAGAGATAAAAAAGGAAGCCTCCTCTCATTTCAAAAATATTTATACCCAGGATGGAGCAGATAATAAAGAACAGAGTATGCAGTTCATGGAACCGATCTCGCAGTTGATAACGGATCAGGATAATCAAGAACTGACAAAGGTAGTAACAGAAGAGGAAGTTAGAAAGGTAGTCTTCCAATTTGACCCAGATAAAGTGCCCGGGCCAGATGGGTTCAGTCCACACTTCTACAGAAACTGTTGGGAAATCATTAGAAATGACCTGATCTGTATGATTAGATATTTCCATTCTACCTATAGGATAGGAGGAGCCACCAATATCTCCTTCCTTGCGTTGATCCCTAGAGCTAAAAATGCAAACACTTTTGATCATTTTCGTCCCATTTCTCTTTGCAATGTCTCCTACAAAATTCTCACCAAAATTATAGCCAACAGGATAAAACACCTCCCAAGAATAATTATCCCAAATCAAGGGGGCTTCGTGACTAAGAGACAAATTTGGGACAACATTATCTTGGTCTAGGAAGCTATCCACACCAGTGTCACGAACAAAGAAAAATGAATGATAATCAAAATCGATATGGAAAATGCCTTTGATCGAGTGAAGCATGAATTCCTCTTTGATGTGCTAAACAAATTTGGATTTCATAGCTCCTTTGTCTCCTGGATCAAGGCTTGTATCTCATCCCCGTGGATAGCGTCGTTAATCAACGAACGTCCAGCTACGTTTTTTCAAGCCTCAAGAGGTCTCAGACAAGGGTGCCCTCTCTCTCTTATGTTGTATGTTATTATGGCAGAAACTCTAAACAGAAGACTGGAGCAAGAAAGGGCCACCAGAAATATTCCAGGATTGAAAATTGCTAGGGGTATCAGAAGGATAAATAACTCACAATTCGTTGATGACACTCCTCTTCTTGGAGGAGCTTCCCAAACAATCGCCCGAAGATTCAAACTAGTCCTGGACCAATATGAACAAGCTTCGAGGGGACTTATCAACAAACTCAAGAGTCAAATTTACGTTGGGAACATAAAAGCAGGATCAATGGCTAGAATAGCTAGCATCCTCCAATTCTCCTTCACGACGGACTGGAAATACTTCAAGTATATAGGTACTCCCATTAGTATCAATGCCCTCCCTGGGGAGGCATGGTAGGTGATACTCCAAAAACTTAAAGATCAATTTGAAATTTGGGGAGCCATGTGGCTAAATCCAGCAGGCAGGGTCATCTTAATGAAAGCAGTACTATCTTCCTTTCCAACTTTTCAATTTTCAGCCCTCTATGCTCCGGTGGGAATCAAGAAAGAAATGGCCAAAATTACAAGGAAATTTATCTGGCAAGGATAATGAAAAAAAATTCCAAATGGTAAATTGGGCTATTACCTGTGCCCCTAAAGAAAATGGGGGGTTGGGCATTAGAGACCCGAAAAATATAAACTTAGCTCTGGGAGCCAAGTTATTCTGGCGTGTAATCACAGGTGAAAAAGAATGGTGGAAAAAAGCACTTTACAATAAGTACTTATCCAAAGTCAAAAAAAGATGCATGGAGGAAGTAGACCTTGGGAAATTAGGCTCCCCCATCTGGAAGCTTATTCGGGTGTCTGTTCCGCTAATACAATCCCATCTTAATTGGAACCCAGGGAATGGAAAATAAATCAAGATTTGGGAGGATAACTACTCAGAGACGGGGGTGCTCTCTAGCATTCCTTCTCTAAACCATTTCAAGCTCTGGTTGTCCTCTTCTGGAAAATCTACCCTCTATGATAACTCACGCTGGCATAAGAATGGCACTTGGGAAAGTTGGAATCTGGGCAAGGTCCCTCCTCTCTTGAGAGACAAGGCTAAGAAGTTCCTCATGACAATCTTTGGAAACGCCTCAGTCCTCCTTATTCAAAAGGACGATAGAAGTTGGGGAAAAGCAAGGTACACAGTGGAGACGGGATACAAGAAGCTCTTAGAAGGTTGTGATATCCCAACCAAATCCACCATCTGGAAAGAGATATGGATCCCAAACAACCTTCCAAAAATAAACATTTTATGTTGGCAATTGGCTCACAATAAACTCCTAACAGGCAAAAATTTGAACAAAAGAGGCTTTTTGGGTCCATTTAGATGTGCCATGTGCACCAATAGCTTGGAAAGCACCGACCATTTGTTCCTATATTGAAATTTCACTAGACATGTGATGAACAATGTTTACCTTGAATTAGTCCCCCAAATCTCTAGGTCGACAAGTAGTAGAATCCTGATTGGTAAATGGGAAAAACACTATAAAGGATCGCTCCAGAGGAACCTGAATCTAAGTCGAGCCTGGAAGGCATTGATAAAATTTGTTTGTTGACAAATTTGGTTGGCAAGAAATAAAATAATTTTCAAAGAAAAAACCATTTCCCCCCTGGTAGTTGTGATAAATTCAATCGGCTAACTAAGGGAATTTTTATCATCCAAGAAAACAACAATTCGAGCAGGGGATCCATTGAGAACATAAGAAGAAGCATGGATAACAAAACTAAACCTCTCAGAGGCCCCACTCACCTATTTTCCAAAAAAGACTTCATGCTGGAAACTTCAGTACTCACCTCAAGAGTTCAAAAGAGTCATGTTATTTGTTTTGATGGCGCCTCTAAAGGGAACCCAGGGGAGGCAGGTGCGGGAGGGGTTTTGTTCAGCCCTAGAGGACAAAGGTTGCTTACTTACTCATGGAATCTAGGAATAACCACCAATAACTCAGCAGAGGCTTATGCACTTCTCAAAGGGGCCCAAATAGCGAAGGATCATTAAATCAACTAGTTGATCATCCTAGGAGACTCCAAGACGATAATAAGGTACTTCATTAAAAGTGCTTATGCACTTCTCAAAGGGGCCCAAATAGCGAAGGATCATCAAATCAACTATTTGATCATCCTAGGAGACTCCAAGACGATAATAAGGTACTTTATTAAAAGCACAAACCCAAAGAACTCAATCCTGAAAAGAATCATCGATAGAACCATGGACACACTTTCTTCCATGCTCCCCACCTTCTATCATGTTCGACGAGCCAACAACTGGAGCGCAGATGAGCATGCTAACAAAGCCATAGGCAGAAGCATAGGTCACTTGGAAGTTTTGGGTAGGACTGAGTTCTTATCACCCCCTTAAATCCTCTCCAATGCCCCAGCTCACTCACGTCAACACTCCACCCAGCAATGAAAAACATGTGTCTCTCCAGTGCAACAACTTGTTAGGACAAACTCTTGACATGCCCGGGGGATCAGTGTACTTAGCCAAATCCGAGAATGTGAGAAGTAGTATGTCGCAGCCGACGAATTTGGATATCCAGTGCCGCAAGAGGTTCAACCCCTGTGGGATCCTGCATATGAGTTCACTCCCACCACGCACCATCACCTCTCCCCCTACCCCTCCATTAATGGTGCGTGAGATAACTGAATGGGAAAAGATTGAAGTAAGGCTCCAAAGCATGCGGAAGCTGGTAGAGCAGTCCACCTCACCTCATGGGTGTCATTTCGCACATTCGGGAACGGATGCCATAAGGGGATTATAGGAAGGACATATCCTGATTCATTGTTTTTACATCCACAAGAAGTTTAGTGGAATAAAACTTCTATCAGGTGAAGGGAAAAGCACTGGAACTTCAAGCCAATTTTTAGATAGCAATTGCAGTGCATACACAGATGAGGTAAAGACCACGACTCAAGAGCGCAGTGATAGCATCAGATTTCCCAAAGGGCATAACAAGAAACACCATCGAGGAGGAATTAAGCAGGGAGATCGGAATAGGATCCTATTGGAATTGGGCACTCTGAGTAGCAATCAAGTCCAAAGAGAAACAGCGTCTGAAAGAACGCCCATAGCCCATAAACACACACAAGAATTTTACCCAGGCAACAACATTGGAAGCCCAGGCGTAGACCACATCAAAAATCCCAGAAAAGACACGCCATCCAGTGGAACCATCATAATGGATCAGCACCCGGGACAGGAAAATCGAGAGGAGGAGATGGTGGATGACAATTTCATCACCACCCAACATTTGGCCCTGATATTGGATTCACACAGCATGACTCTAAGCTTCATGATGGAAACCCTGTCTCAACACCAAGCCCTGACAAACCAGCTCCAAGATGAGGTTGATTTCTTAAGAAGATAAGATGAAAGACTAGAAGAATTGCATGGAACCAGAGCCCGGGATTCCGCAGATCAAAGCCAAAGCGAGGAGTGCATGAGTAGAGTTGTCCCGGTCCTACCAGACCTAAACGTCACCCTAGACATGTCTCCAAAAGAAGCTCAAATCCCAAAGGACAAGAATTAGTAAGAATGGTAGACATCTCCAAAATTTTGTAATTATGGCTATGTCTGATAATCTCAGAATGTAAGCAGTAGCTAGAACAATTTTGTTTTTCTAGATATGAGCATCAGTCTTTTTTGGACAGGTCCTTGTAGAAAGCTATCAAAAATACTAGTAGCTGGGTCCTTGAACCAACACCCCCTTTTTGTAAACAATGACTACGGTCATGCCTTCTATATATAAAAAAAATCTTTCAGTTTCTATAAAAAAAACCATTGGTCAAAGTATTAGATTGATTAAAGGTGAGATTATAGAGTTTATTCCCTAACTCAGATTTGTGTAAATATAGCATATTGTCTTAGTACAGAGGACAAGTTGAAGAAATTACTTGTCATCTTGAGTGAAGGAGACTCGGAAGAAAAGAAACACAGTCATCCTTGAGGACAAGACTCCAGGTTCCAGGTTTGATTGATTAAATTGATAAGATTCAAATTTATACACATCAAGTTTGATAACTGCTAAACACTATAGTTGTGATAACAATATTTGAAATTTTTTATTATTGAATAATTGGTAGCATGTGAGCACTATTAAGATAAATGTTTATTATAATCATTCACTAGATATAACTAACATCTCTTCTAGGATAAACTTCTTGTTTTGTTTCTAGGTTACCATGGAGGAATGATTGATCACAACACTAGAAGAGTGTTTCTCTATATTGAATTTTTTACTCTTTACCCTTGTTTCAGGCAAGTCACAAGTGATAGCTCTAAAGGAATTCTTGTCTATTGTTTCTCCCTTGTTGTTCTCGTTTCGGGCAGGTCACGGGTGATAACCCTAAGGGACATATAGTGACGATTGCAGGAGGCAATATATTATATGAGACATGGAGCAGACTATCCAAGTTGTATATGTGATCATATACATCCATTTACCAAAGAAGAAGAAGAAGCTACTTTTGCTAAATACAAAATATATCATATGGAGACAGATCATGAGGAGATGAAGGCTCCAAAGATGACCAAACATTAGAATATAACTCACATTAGACTTGATCAATGGATAATGAATCCACCTTGACAGGAAGCATAATTTGTTTGAAGTTTGACTCAATGTTTCATATTAAGACTTGGTATTCAACACCAAGTATATCCTGCAGAGACTATGAAGTTTTTAGACTCGGAATAAATCAAGACTCTGAGTAAGCATGATCTCATAAAGGATCAGATGGGAAAAATATACATCTTCTAGGACTGGCAAACATATTCCATGAGTTGAGAAGACTAGATTGTAACTTCAAAGACCTCTAGGAGACATGAAATCTCCTAAGAAGATTTCATTGTTTCAATGATAGAGGAGGAAGTCAGTCAGAAGGACTAGGATATGGATTTTTCCTTGAGACCGGAAGGGAAGTCAGTGGTGACTTCCAAGATTGATCTAACAGGTCAAGCATGCTGCAGATAATAGTATAAAGATGTACAAAGTCTGATTTCTGTCCAGAGGATTCTCCCAACAAGATGGAGAAGACTATGATGAGACACTTGCTCGAGAAATCGAAGAAATAGTTCCAATATTCGTGAAGACAACCAGAACAACCACGATTCCAATACAGTGTGATATTCAGGGGGAGCAATCCCTGTATTTGAGATTGAGTTACCTCCATGAAAGAAGAATAGCTACCTTCAGTATCAATTATTGAGCCACTCTCAATTTCATATGAAGTTGTTTCCATGATAGAATAGATGAGATACTCTCAGAATTCAACAGCTACAGTGAAAATAGAGCAATGATTCTCAAATTCAGAAATAGCAGCTGCAGGTGCAGAGTCCTGGTTCCAAAAGGAACAATTGTAGAGAAAGTAGAGGACATGCTCTCAAGCAGTGAGACAAATAGTGCTTTGCAGAAATCACATAGAGCCAACACATGATTATGCAGATTAAATTACAACTGAGCAAGTGTACCGGGATGTGAAAATTTGTTTTCAAAGTACAAGACAGGAAGACTCATGTCTGCGAGTTGAAGCAAGATCCAAGAGCTTCGTATGGCAGGATTGATAGTTTGTTGATGAGCTTAGGATTTACCAAGAGTAAAGTTGATCCCAACCCTTACTTCAAGATTGAGAATGATGGACCAATTATATTGTTGCTATATGTGGATGAATCATTCTTGACATATGAATAAAATCTCATCACAGATTATAAGAAGAAGCTTGTCTTTGAATTTGAAATGAAAGACAGGCCCGACGCATTATTTCTTGGGTCTTGAAGTTTGGCAGAGCCTAGAAAATATCTTTCTTAACCAAGGGAAGTATGCAGTTGAGATACTAAAGAGGTTTGACATGTTGGAATGTAAATCCATGGCCACACCCATGGAAACGAATTTGAACCTCCTTGTTGATACTTCGTCAAAGTTGGTTGATGTTACTTTATACACACATATTGTTGGTTCGTTGATGTATCTAACGAATACCATGCCAGATATATGTTTTGTTGTGAACACCTTGAGTCAGTGTCTGGTGGAGCCCAGACGTGTTCACCTTGTAGCTGCAAAGCATGTGATGAGATACCTTAAGGGTACGTTGGATTATGGTCTCAGTTATACTGGAGATCATGACTTGAGACTATATGGCCATACTAATTTAAATTGGGCTGGAAGTGCTTCGGACAGAAAGATCACTTCAAGATGTTGTTTTAGTTTGGGGTCAGCCATGACTTCATGGAAAAGTAGGAAGCAATCCAATATTGCTCTCAGCACGGAAAAAACAGAGTACATTGCAGCATGTTTCGCTAATTGTGAAGCCATATGGCTTTAGAATTTCTTTACAGGTCTGTTCGATCTAGAGATGGAAGCCCCCATGACTCTATGTGATAACCAGAGCTATATAAAGATGATGGAGAACCCAATGTTCCATGATAAGTCAAAGCACATAGAGATATGGCACCACTACATTCATGATATGGTGCAGAGGGGAGTTGTAAAGCTCCAATATGTTGGCACAGATGAGCACATTGTAGATGTGTTGACTAAGCATTTGTCTCGTGTGAAGTTTGAGTACTTCTGAGACAAGATTGGTGTTTTCTGAAAGGACCTCCCTCGAAAGGGGAAGTGATGTTGATGATACAATGGTATCATGACCAACAACAGGTAGCTCGGTTAGGATTTTATATCCTAGGGGACCGATCATCCTTGGACAGATCTCAAAGGTCTGGTAAGGACAATCTGTTAGAGTATATGTGCATGTATATGCCAGTTGTGGTCAGTAGTGGTAGCTCAATTAGGATTTTATATCCTAGGGAATCTTATGATTCCTAAGCAAATCTCGAAGGTCTGGTAAGGACGATCTTTCAAAGTACCACGTCAATATGGATTGGTCAAAGTCGGGTCAATATGCATGTGTATTATATTTATTTAGGCCCTATTGAGCCTTGACTGTTAAATGTAAAATAAGAGGGTGAAGTAATAGGTCAACCCAAACCTAATTATAGGTTGGCCAGACCACTATTTATAAGAGAGGTCAGTGCCTCATTTGGACACACTCATCACACTAGCTCTGCAGTGCACAAGTCTTGGAGGAGAAACTGTTGTAACTGGGGGTGACATCAAGGAGGGTTTATGGTCTATCTCTTGGTATTTCTTGGTCAAGTGGTGCGCTACTCTTCCTAGTGAAGGAGTAGAAGAGGATCTTCTGTTCGATATTTGGTCTATCTATATTAAGGAATTTTTTGCTATCTTTTCTCCCCCATGAGGGTTTCCCATGATAATCTGTGTGTCTCTATTGTTTATGTGATTGTCTCTCTTTCAGTGATCTTATTTATGCAACTAATGTGCTAAATGTTTATAATAATAATAAAGAACTGTAATTGTTAATTGTATAAGTAAAAACTTCAACAATTGTAACTTCATGTATTTAATCTAATTCATTTATTTTGTTTTAATCAACACCTTGCAACCAAATTCATAAAAACTTGTTCATGTCTTAGATTTTTTGTTAATGGGATTTTGAAGTAAAGTTTATTCAAAGATTGCTCAAATTAAGAGTTTGTTAGGATATTTAGACATTTGGGAGTTAGTTAAGATCAACATGGTCTAATGTAACTTTAGGTAAAAGTGTGTTTCTTAGAGTGTTTCTTTAGTATGCATTTGTAGTCATGTAATCCGATAGTCATGATATGTTCCAGACATACAATGATCTGATGGCTCGTATTCTCCTCGATCTTAACGGCTACATTGATCTGTGGATTAGCACTCAATTGGTCCATAATTTCTATTTAAAGAATATGGAGGATCATTTGATGATGATCAATTGTGAAAATTTATTGTAAAATATTTTTCTTTTGCATTAATATATTGTCTCAAGTGGTCATGTTGGTTGGGGCCATGGACTACTGAGGGTTTTAACCACGTAAAAACATCAATGTGTTGATCTTTGATCTGGTTGTGTGAGCATTTACTGAACGTGTTCATCTTGTGTTGGAATATCTTGCTTTGTCAAACAAACTCTGCTCTTATTTTGAAACTAAAATTGATTTCTTACTTAAATTTAATTTTAACATAAATTTGCATTAAAAATTTAAATAATTAAAAAAAAATACACGAAAACATTGCTTAAGAAACATTTATGTGCTCAATGCATTCTACATGGAAACATCATTTTACCAAAATGTCATTTTCTAAAGACAAAAACTACCCAAAATGCCTCTTTAGAGACATTTTTCTTAAGATATAAACATTGTT
Organism: Picea engelmannii; assembly: GCA_009831015.1. NCBI lineage: Eukaryota > Viridiplantae > Streptophyta > Pinopsida > Pinales > Pinaceae > Picea > Picea engelmannii. The sequence goes on from ML823463.1 coordinate 43,039, forward strand.
TAAGGCTTTTAGACATTGCCTTAGTGATGTTTCTTGATAGAAATTGAAGTGCCAACTTATCATGTGGATGTAGATTGTGCCATTTTTTGTCGCTAACATGAAAGGCCCTAAATGTTACTAAAGCGATGTTTCTAAGATATGAATTTATAAAAATGTTTGAGTTTTGCAAATTTCTGAAAATATGTCAAAAGTAACGTTTTATAAATTGAAATAGCATCACCTTTTTATGCCAAATGAGTTTGAGAACAATTCCATTAGCATTGTACTATAATTAGGGTGTTGCACCTTTTGAATGATCAAAGCAATGTTTTTCAACAGAAATTGAAGTGCCAACTTGGCATATTAACATAGATTGTATCATTTTTGGTCACTAACATGAAAAGCCTTAAATGTTACTAAAGTGATGTTTCTAAGAGACAAATTTACACTGTTACAAAACAACATTTTTTAGTTTTGCCAATTTTTCAAAAATATCCAAAGCGACATTTTATAAATTGAAATAACATCACTTTTTTATGCCAAATGAATCGAGTGCAAATCCATTAGCATCGTACTATAATTAGGGTGTTACACTTTTTGAATAATCAATAGAATTTCATAACTACTATATTATTTTCATGTTTTGAGTCTTGTGTGAATGGATGTTCCAATTATCTTTATAAGATAATTAGTTGAATTTTCTTTTATTGTTTTAATGGATGTTTTGTTTATGTTATTTTTCCTTTTGTGAGCATGGAGGAATTTCTAAATGTTGCTTGCCATACTGATCATTGTGTGGTTTCCTTTCGAACATTCCTATTATTTTAGTCCTAGCATGCTCATTAAGGAGTTTCTTGGCAACTTACTCCAAGGATCTTTCATTTCCACCTCTTCTCTTCTCTTCTTTTCATCAAGCTTTTTCACCTTGTGCCTCTTACCAATCTTGTAAGTCCATTAGTTCTCACATGAACATCTTTCAATTTATTTTCCCTCGTCTTTTAACAATCATCATCATGAACTTTTTTCTAACAAATTCTTATCACTCCCGCATATCAACCTTGTTGGAGTAGACCACGACGCCTACTTTACATGGTCACTCATTTCTAGAAGGTTTTCCTTTCCCCTCCTACCTCCTTTCCAACGCCTCTCCCTTCTTCAAACCTCTCAAGTAATGGGAGGGCTTCTGTAGTCCAATATATGAGATATTATTTTTTGGGGATTATCTACATAAAGTCATTAATGCATAACCTATGTTCCATGAGCAGTAGCCATAATGATCAAATTTCTCATGATAAGACTCGTCTAACTCAAGTGCACTTAACTATGGAGTTTTTTCCCTAGTTAAACCCACTTAGTTTGCTACTCCATCTGAAAAACCTTAACAAGTATTATGCCTTATGGACTATAAAATACAATACTCTTGGACACTCTAAGATGCCTTCCTTGGACTTGAAGGTTGTCTTCCACACATCAATTGGCCCATGTTGTTATCTTGACTATAAGATCAATCTTGTTAAAAAATTGGTGCAATTGTGTTGCTAGAGTAGATCATCACTCTGGGGGATGGAGTACCAGCTCTTAACTATGAGTTATTTCAAGGCTTCATAATCCATGCAGTGTCACCATGTTCCATCCCTCCTCTAAGCCACCACAATAGGGCACCTACAAATTGAGAAGTTTGGTCAAATATAGCCTTTATGTATCAAGGCTTGAATTTGGTGTTTGATCTCCTCATTCTCCCAAATAGAGCCACTATATACAGGGCATTTAGTAGAGGAGCAATCAATGTCAAATCAATTGTAAGCTTTACTTGACAATGCAAAAGTACCCCTATAAGGGAGTTGAAGATGTCTATGTATTCTTGAAACGACTTCTCTACTTGTTTCCACTACATAAAGGGACCCATTGTGAAGGTCTAGGTGATCACATGGATTTTCTTTGCTCCCTATAACCAAACCATTAAGAGAACAAATCCTTCAGATTAAGAGATTATATCCTTACAATGTGTAACAATGATCAAATAGACTACATTGTAACAATGGCATTATGAAGCCTACTTTGGAAATAACATGACACTTCCATATAAGGTTGTCCTAAAAGAACATCATAAATTTTAATCCAAGCATCACACAATAACTCATCTTTGAAGGGCTTGATGTCGTATCATCGACAACATTGCTCATTAACTCTGTGAATCAATGTTGTATCATTGGAAATGACACTAAAATATAAATTGATACCCAAAAAACCTAAGAAACAAAAACCCCAAAATGCAACCATAACCCTCACACGATAGGGTTGGGCGAGAAGGATATGTTGGGTAAATCTATGTTGCCAACTAAAAAGGGAACCTTGCCAAGATAATAACTTTCCCCTCAATGCTATGTTTTTAGGTCTTCTTTTAACTAGTCTGAAAGAACATTCTCACACTAAGTCCAATCCTCAATCATTATGCATAACTATGTCCAAAAATGCATGGAAAGGCCTCAAAAGATCATGATCCAAAAACTAACAACACCAATTCAATGTTTGGGAAGGTCCTTAATGACCACATGATCACTTTTGGATACCTTTTGGTCTTTGTGTGGAATTACTATTATTTTGAAAACATTAATTCATGTACAAGTCCTTTTCAATTTGACATTTTTACTTTTCTATTTATTTTCCAACATGTTCTTACTATTCCTACATGCCAACCAAGTTGAACTGCTCAATGCCAACTCTCAAGGTGAAAGTATTGTCAATAGACCAAAAAAAACTGCACATTCAATAACAAGTCGATACTTTTAACATAGCTTCCAAACCAATCTCACAATATTAATTTATTTCTTAGGCATCAACTTATTTGTAATCATAATCTAACCCAATTTCACTCATCTTTTGACTATGTGTTTGAGCTACAACATGCAGTTGACACATTTAATCGGAATGAGAAATATCAACATTTAGGTATAAACACACTCTATCCATACTTATCACTATGAAGACAGGAGACGCTAATAAGAAATTATTTTTAAAAAGAGGGGTCTTTGTCTCCCTTCTACATGATTACAAATACTTTTCAACAACAATTACATTAAAGTTACCATCTAAAATTGGTGGGTGATGAAACGCACCCAAAATGTCAAGCATCAAACTTTTTAAACAGGAATAGCCCGAGACAATGATGGCAATCTTCACTCATTCAATTACTCGCATAAGTGCACTGCATGACTAGCAACAAAGCCAACTAGTTCATATCCACTAGTGCCTACATACAAAGGGAAATCCACTCCCCAACAAATAGAAAGCAAAATACTAAAAAAAACAATTCAATGAGACTCCATGGAATGCGGTAAGTCGACATTTTGAAAACGAAATTTGTCATTGCATATGGCATAGAATAAAAAACATCCATCAATAGAATACACATCATGATTAGGATTAAAAGGTTATACTTTTGGGGGGAAATGTGGATATGATTATATTAAAAACCGCCATCCCAACAAATTCTAGACTAAGATATCGCTTATTTCCTGTTAAGACAATAAAAAAAATCAAACCAATGGCATGGTCTCAAATTATGTGACACCACCCTATTTTAAGATGACTAAAGGTCCAGCATGTATTGTTCCTTTTTACCAATCTAATTTGGATATTTAATTTCAATGGGGGGATTCTAAATTCTACCAAATAGCAGTTTTATTATGTAAGCACCACATAACGACATGCATGCACTTGGGCATCAAGTCTGTCCAACTCCCGATGAAAAGAAACTTGTCGTCATTTTTTGTCATTTTAGTTTTGAGAGATCTTCCAATATGAAGCCAATAATCCCTAAAAAAAATCCTTTTCTAATCATTACAATGATAAAAAAACTAAATTGAACATAGATATTTGCAAACCATTGTTCTTAATGAGAACTTCAAATGTGAAGTAATTATGTTGTCAGAAATTACCACATGTAAGAAATATTCAAGTTGCCAAGCTGTAATTCACCTTGTATGCTGGATGTCATTGAAACTGGGATTCAAAATAGATATCAATTCACATCTCTGAGTTGAAAAGACTAGTGATACCAAAGGGAAACTTCTGGTTCCCTTGGTAAAGTTCACATCTGTTCTCTTACAACAAGAACACTGGAGTTCCAAGTAGAATTTGGGATTTGGGACATCTTAGAACCAATGTAATCGTAACACTGCTTTTGCCTGAAAAAAAAATTGTCAGACGTATAATACTCAAATGTAACTTGAAAACAAATGGACCTGTAAGTAATGTACGCTTTGCAAATTGCACATTCTCTGTGGTGCAAAATTATCTGTTGTTCATTTGAAAGTACAAATTAAACCTTGAAGCATAATTGCCCAGGTCAAGAGAAGCACACATGGGATCTTTGCATATAAAGATTAAATTGTACTAATGATAAATTACAACGTGCAATGGAATCCCCTCCAGAATCACATTTCTTCCCTCCTTAAAATTTTAAGATGATTGCTTTAGTAAGAACTCGAAAACATGAAAGCCTACTCATACTTCCACCTATTGCAATTTCTGTGCAACTCCCCTTCAATTTTCCTCTCATTTGCTTTGCTTCATTGGAAATAGGGGGTGAGTGATTATGTATCAAATATTGTTGACACAATCGCATGCGCAACATGCAGCAATTAATATTTTAGGCCGTGCATCAAACAGATTGTTGCAATGATATGTGCAAAATGGGACCTCAAAATTTTGTACAGATCTGGACTAGCTGCCAGGAATAAAAAAAACAAATGCTGTGCATGAACAATTACATAATCTAATACAGATGCTCACCAAAGCAATAAGAAAACTCATACCAACTTTCTCAAGTAACTTTCGAGGGTTGCTACAAACAACATAATAGATGAAAAACTTGAGAATTTTATTGCCGAGGAACTGGTGGAGCTGTTGGCAAGGGTGGTTGGCTGTAGAATCCCATCCCTGGAGGTTGAAGAGGCTGGTAAGGACCAGGTGGCATCGACTGTTGTGAGATTCCATGTCGTGGCACTCCCATTATTGGATGTCCAGGTAATGGGGGAGGTGGTGGCAAACCACTACCATACCCGTAAGGTATACCCAGCATATTCCCATTACAAGGCATATACTGTACTGATGGTGG
>ML823463.1:57005-67571 GCA_009831015.1 Picea engelmannii
TTTCTCTAGCACCAACTAGAAGGAAGCACCAACTCCCTGGTTTCTCTAGCACCAACTAGAAGGAAGCTACAACTCCCTGTGTTCAAGCACCCACTTGAACCTCTGAGGACACCAGTCCTCCCTAGCATCTCCCAACCTCCCTGAAATATGAATATGAAATACTAAAACCAATTACAGTGATATAGTGTTCAATAACAACTTACCAGTCTCATCATTGTTCTGCAAGATTTTGCTACTCAGTCTTCCTCCCTGTCTTCCAGCATGCATCCGTTTCCCATTCTGTTCTTCTGCCTTTTGTGCTCTGTGTTCAATTCCCATTCAATGCACCTTTTGTTTCCTATCCATTTCAGTTGCTACACCTCCTGTTTACTTCCTCACACATGCATTACTTCACTTCAGCAACAACAACCTCATCACTTCTCTGTACCGTGTTCTTATAGCTTATGTGCACCTTGTGCATGAAATATGTGCAATGCTTCTACATCTCTTCACAATGAGTGATCTGTCTGATCATCATTACAACTTCTCAGCTTCTCTGGCAATTTCCCCACATGTTCAACATCACTAGATGTCATGCTGAGATTCCTCAGCCTCTCTGGCAGTCGAGACTCCTCATCTTTTGTGGCATAGTCGAGCTTATCCTTTCTATTTCAGTTACAAACTTCAACGCTCATCCATCTGTCCATCCCCTCTAAGAATAGTCTTCATTCACTGGAAGAAGTTTGGAGACTCTTCAGCTCCTCTGGCGATCACTCAGAATTCTCTTCGAATCTTCTGGCAGAAACCATCAATGGTTTCTAGCAGTTACATTGTGAAGAGAAACATTAGCCCTTCGATCATACTCAAATTCACCTGCACCGTTGGATTGGATCCATGGGATCTTGCATTCATTTCGGCATATCGACATTCGACAATTCGACATTCGTGTGACCAAGTGTCTCGACACTCCCAGTCGCGATCCCTGAAACTCCGAAAAGGAGCTTGTCTGCACTAGCTCCTTCCCCCATCTTCCACTGATGTGACCACAGGCTACATCCATTTCACCTTTTCGGTATTTTCGCGAACTTATGACCTTCATCAACCCTGATCGACGATCCATGATCTCGATGAATTGACAGTCCAGATCTCATCGTGAATTCACATCTCATTGTTCCTTAGATGGAGGTTCTCGTCACTCCAAGTCACAATAGGCGAGACTCTAATATGGAGCTTAGATAAATGGTCCTGAATCTTGGTGTATTGACGGTCCAAATCTCATCGTGAATTCGCATCTCGCAATTCCTTAAATGGAGGTTCTCGTCACTCCAAGTCGTGATAGGCGAGACTCCGAGATTGTTTCGCGATTTCGGCATTCCTGTGGTATTGTTTCTTGACTCTCCAAATCGCGATTCGCAAAACCCCGAAGTGATGTAAACCTACTGACGTCACACATGGATTGACACGTGTCGAATAACTGCCACGTGTCACTCTGATTCGTGACTTACACGTGCCTGAAATGTTGAACCAGCTTGACACTTGTCATTGCCTGGTTGTGCCACATGTTCTTAGCTGACTTGGTTTGCTGACGTGTCTGTTTTGGGATTTCGCATTTTGCGATTTCGGGACTCATGTTGTAAAGAACCTTGACATTTCCATCTCCCAATATCCGAAATCCCGATAGCCAAAACTCTGAAATGGAGTTGGACCACCACTTTGATCGTGCACTTTAAAGAACGTGCAGGTTCTTCCTGATCCAGCGATGGTCAGAACTTATGCTCAGATCTGACGCCTGAGATCTATCCTTCTCTTATGTGCGTTCTTCTTGTCTACAATCTGATCTGACGGTCCTCCTTCTTTCAGGAAATTAAATGGGATCCAACGATCACTGACGCTTCTCCTCCCAAGCTTAGGCACTGCGTTCGACTCTGCACTAATTCCTCCTGAGCTTACTTTTTCCTTGTTTTGCCTTCGCTGCATACTCTGATCTTGCCATCAGTGACAAACACATATTGCCTGTAAAGAATGCCAACCATCCTCTGCACTATCTCTTCTGATCTTATCGAGCTTGCTCTGCAACGTCTTCCCAAAATACTTCTGGTGCCCGTCTGTTACATTCTTCCTATACTCAAGCCATCATCGTTGTTGTACTTGCCATCAATGACAAGCATACGCTACCTGTAGAACATGCCAACACAATTCCAGTTGCAAGAACATGCTTAGGATCTTTTAGATCCTTTATTACAACTTGGTGAGGTGAAAACTCTATGGTTTTACCTTCACCTGAATGAGTGATTTGATATACTAATAGAAGGTTACAAGAAAGACTTGGAACACATAATACATCATTGAAATGACCATTATCTACTTGAACTGTTCCAGATCCTACAACACTGAGAGATCTATCATCACAAACAAATATTTTCTTGGTGTTACAATCATTTAGAGTAGAAAATATGGCTTTATCCTTAGCTATACGATAAGATGCTCTTGAATCAATAAGCCACTCATCAGAAGAAAAAGTAGAATTTGTGTTGAAGGAGAAACCATAAGCGGAAAGTGCATGTCCATGAGAAGAAGAAGAAGTAGTAGAATCAATATTGATGTTGTGCTTCTTCAACGTTGTTTCTAAAGCTACCATCTTCTTGAAACATTTGGACTCATCATGACCATCTTTATCACAAAAGTTGCAATGTCTGTCAGTCTTCTTATTTTTAGATTTTGCTCCTTTGTCACCATTAGGAGCTGAAGTTGTCTGAGCGGGTTTGGGACCCTTATATTGCTTGTTGTTGTAGTGAGGATGTTGCTTCTTGGGAGACTTGGGTTTATCTTTCTGCTGGGAAACTAAGGCTTTGTTAGAGGTACCTACAGTGGTGATCACTCCAAGTTGTATAAGCTTATCTTCCTCTCTAATCAAAGCAGCACAAAATGACTCAAGAGTGGGTTTTTCATAAGCTTTCCCTAGAGCCTCTCTCATGGCATAAAAGGTAGATACAAACACAGAATATTCACTACCTATCTTAGAAAGAATAAGATAGATGCAACGCTCTTCCTCCATTTTTATCTTACATTCTTCACATAAAATTCTGAGTGTTTTAAACTTAGATAGATAGAATAATAAAAAAATCACTTGGACTCAAGGTCAATATTTGATTTTCTAACTGTTGTGCTCAAATAATAGTGAGTTTACCAAACATAGATTCAATCTTGTCCCAAGCTTCTTCGGGGTCATCAATTTCTTGAAGGTGGTACCTTAAATCAGGATAGATGGACATTCTGATTAGTCCTTGTGCTTCGTCACTCCTATTATCCCATTTGGATTTCTTATCATCATCAATGGGTTCTTTTTTCTTTCCCAAGGTAATACGGTACATGTCTTTACTTCTTAATAAATCTTCCATATGAGATTTCCATTGGAAGTAGTTGTTGATGGTAAGCAAGACATTACTTGTAGAAGCCATATTAAATATGTAGATAATGTGGATTTAAAAACTAAAACTGATGATTTGAATGGAACGATCTCAAAAAGTTATGCGGTTTAAAAAAAAATAGCACTGAAAACGGACTTTCGATGTGAGAGTTGTGCCCTTTTAAAAAATGCATAAATGGTAACCAACTGACCACGTGATAGTGTAAGTTGCTATATGAAGTGACCCACTTTTATAAGGAGAAGTGTGGATCACTTTTACAATGAAGTTACTTTATAACATAAAAGTTGCACGCAAAATAAATAACTCTAAAATAAAATATTAAAGCTACTTATAGTGATTCACTTTACAATTTTAGCATGAACTTTTTCAAAAAAGTAACAAAAGAGAGACTTGAACTCAAGACCTCTTACTTAATAAGACAATTTTTAACCAAATTGTCTAACAAAACATATTGTAATGTTCATAAGGAGTATTGGGGGTGTTGTTGTTGTTGTGGAAGACATCCCTGGAGAGCGTGCTAAAAAAAAACTATTTTCACACAAGAAAAAAATTTCGCTTCTCGATGACAACAAGGGTTAGATCTTGGTTAGTTTACCCGGAAGATGCACCTTTTATCATCTGTTTCTGATTTGTCGAGATCGCATAGGGTGCGGGGAAAAGAGAATACGTAGATCTAAAAGAGTAGCAACCCGGAAATAAATAATACAAAACCGAAATAAAACCAAAATACTACTCTGCAAAAATTTAAAAAATGTGTATTCAAGCTTTATACCTCTGGATCTGACTGTAATGGTCATATCTTGGGCAAACGAAAACCTTTTCGAGTGAAACGAAAAGTGTTCCTGAATGAAACGAGTGATCCAGACGTAATGGAATATTCCTCTCAGCCCAAAAATGTACGAAAATGACAGAAAATGGAGATGAGGCAACTCGGCGTCACAATCTCGATCTACAATAGGAGCGGGTCTTCAAACAGGCTCTCATACCATGTTTGAAAACACAGGTATTCCAATAGAGGATGAACACCTTCAGTAACCACTCACATAACCAGATCAAATATCAACACACCGATGTTTTCACATGGTAAAACCCCTACGGGGAAACATCCATGACCCCAGCTAACGCGACCACTTGGAGCAATTTATTAATGCAAAAGAAAAAGATTACAGAGAGATTTTACAATAGATTTTATCACAATCGATCATTGACAAATGACCCTCCATGCTCTTTAAATAGATACCATGGACCAATCAGGTGTTAAGCCACAGATCAATGGTTGTTAAGATCAAGGAGAATATGAACCGTCGGATCACTCTATGTCGAGAACATATCGTGACCGTTGGATTTCCTAACTACAAATGCTTACTAATGCATACTAAAGAAACACACTTTTACCTAACGACATATTAGACCAAGTAGATCTTAACTAACTCCTAAGTGTCTAAATATCCTTACATAAGGAACATAGGCTACTTTGGTAACCAAAAAAGTGAGGTGATATAGTCTACATGAGAATCAAAGGGCACATAGCCTCGAAAAATCATGAGGATAAGGTCGAGCTTGGAAGGTGCATGACTTTGTAATAAACCCAAAACAAAAATGAGCCATAACTCTGCCATAGATTATGAGCTCAAATCTAATCTTTAAACATTTCAAAATGAGAATGGATATGGTCGTAGCATGCATGGTTTCCATAAAAAATGCATGCAACTTAAACAATTCTTTCATATGAAAAAAGTTCAAAACCCAAGAGAACAAAGCGAAGCTACCAACATTGGTTGTGTTAACTCCTCAAATAAATTGTTGGATTTCATTTGAGTTTTTAGATGATAGGTTGGGTTCTTAAAATTTGATTCCTAAATTTCTGTAAATAAGTTAGAGAATCTGTCATTCCAAAATAAGCTCAAAAGCAATGTTGATTTTGGTTCAGTCAAAGAAATGGAAAAATATCAGGTTTCGGTGGTTCAGGCGAGCCTCCAGCGTGCTCATTAACCACCGAAAGTGTTCATTTTCGGCAGATAACGGGTCGAGGCAGAAGACAAGCAACCACCGAAAATGTTTGAATGGACAAAAAGAAAAGCCTGTGCTTTCACACGAGCTAGATGTCAAAAATCGTTGCAATGATGAGAAATACAACCGCCGAAAGCTCGCATTGTGGGAGATGATGCACATTCGTGGTGTTCATCTGAAAGGTTCGAAGCACCTGTATCTTATCCATTGCATTGATCATTTCAAATCCACACAGAGCGGTTGTTGACAGGAATGATTGTACGGGATTCCCTCCATTTCAGTGGTAAGTACGCCAGTCATCATTACCAGGTCTTTCCTTCATCTGTAAACTCAAGGAGTTATAATGAATCCCGAATATCGATGAAGATAATCACAAGTCCGCGATTTTATCAGCAAAGCATATTTTCAAAATTCCGATCCTGCGTTCTCTGGCGATTGTCGAAGTGTCTCCGAGTTCAGCAGGCATCCCGAGTCAAAGAAACCTAGGCGGGTTATCAGGTAAGATCGGAAACCGTTTTCTTTCAAAGTTTCAGCAATTCAATTACCCCCCGAAAAGCTGAAGTTTCGGCATTTCTCAGCTAGATTGTCATCCGAGAGTGGGACAGTGTTTTAGTGAGTTCAGTAATCATATGCTTTGTCATCCGATTTCACTGTTTTTTTTGCATAAGTGGTATCGACTGTATTCCTACTTCCCAGAACCATTACCTCCCGAACATTTTTACTCCCCCCACAGTTTCAGGTACAGTCGGTATCGAGTCATGTCAAAAGTAAGTCCTGCTTTGAGGTCCGAAGTGGATGGCATGTGGTATTTTGAAGATCATCCAGAGGTCGCAGAGTGTTTTAAACAGGTCGGAGTTTTCACATATTGTGAAAAATTGACAACCTTCCACCAACAAGTTGTTGAAGCATTTTCCCTCTCATACGATGGAAGGATTGCTAGAATAGGCAGGGAGGAGTTCATTATAGATGAAGCATCTATTGTCGAATACACAGGGTTATCCAGAACAGGGGATTGCTGGTTTAAAACCTCTTCACCTTCAAATGTTGAATTCAGATCATATTTGTTGCCAGTGCATAAAACTTTGACTTGGAAGAAGGATATTCCTATGTCCTATCTTGAATCGAAGTGGCAGACCCTGCTGAGGGCGATTTTGGTATACATCACCTGTGAAGGGCGCTATAACAGGGTGATGTACTACCATTTTAAACTGTTGAACCACTTCACAGGCAGAGAACACTTAAACATACCTTACTTCTTTCATAGAACCCTGACTAAGATGGAAAAACAGGTAAAGGCCCAGCCCACAAAGGTTATAAGCAGAATATCACATCAGGGGCTAATTACCCTCCTTGTGAAAGAGGCTCTTCAGAGGAAACAAATGGAGTGGAGTTTCTTCTTGTTTTGGAATGAGTTTCAGACAAAAAGACCTCCAGAGATAAAAGCAAACAAGTCCATAAGCAGAAACGATCCTACTCCCAAGAGTAGTTACAGGAGGAGGAAAGGAATTTCAATGCCCAGGGATTCTATAAAAACATCATCCAGCAAGCAGGGAGGAATTAAGAGGAAATTAAAGTTTGAGGACAGAAACCCTGTCACAGGAAAAAACCCTCTCAATTTACCTTATAGTGACTCTGATTCAGAGCAGGGGGTGGAAAAAACTCAGGACAAATTGCAGATCAAACATGATGCAAAACTGAAGATAAATATACCTCCATCAAAGCCTTCAGAAACACACAGGCAATCAGAAGCAAAAACTTCTTCAAGCAGGCCTAAGAAAGGTAAGACAAAGAAAATCAACATGCTTCTACGAGAGATTTATGAGATGGAGGTCCTGGAGAGGGTAATAAAAAAAGAAAACACAGACCTCACCGAGAGAAATGTTGAACTATTCAAAGAGAATCAAACTCTCAAAGAAAAACATAATGAAATCAAAGATAGAAACAGAGAGTTGATTAGAGAAAATATGAAATTATACAGGCAGCTCAGGATTCTAAGGCTCAAGCTAAAGGAGTTTGAAGCACCTGAAGAAAAACAGACTGGTTTGGATACTTTGGCTAATTTAGCCACAACTATAATAGATGTAACAGATTCCCCTACACAGTCAGCAAAGGTTCGTAGGTCTGCTCAAATCAGGACTACAGTATCTAAGAAAGCTTGAGTGCTAAAAGAGGATTCAGGACAGTCATTTTTGCAATTTTGAAACTCTTCAAAGATTGACCTTCGGTGGTTTAGGCGAGCCCACCGTGTGCTCATTAACCACTGAAAAGAGCGCTTTCGGTGGATAACTCACCCAGAAATCTTCCCAGACAACCACCGAAAGCCTGTGTGTCCAGAATTGAACGAGTTTTTACACAGGTCAGGGATTTTTTATATGAAAAGATTCAGGATCTTTTCCAATGAATGTCACATGAATTATCAAGTCCAGCCCAGCAGTTATTTTTGGCATATTATGGAGAAAGAAGTTATTTTAAAGGTTATGGACATTTTTAATTAAAACAGAAAGCAGGACACCTAGCCACATCAGCAATTCGACTTAATCTCTATTTGAAAGTCATCATGTAGCCTTGGGAGGTTGTTCTACACCACACCAACAATCAACAGAGAGAGAGATCTGGGATTGACCTCATTTTGAGGAAACATCCCACTTATTTTGCAACAGATTTTGACTTGCTATTTTTAGTTGATTTGATCCATGTTTGTTGGATCAAAAAACCACTTTGTAATGCTTTAAATATTAGAATAGAGGATGAACCAGGGGTTCGATTTTGTTTTCTACAGGCTGCTACTGTAAGAAAAGACTTATTCTTATTATATGAAAGATTTCAAGCTTCCCTCAGTTGTGTTGTTAGATTTCTCTTTCCTGTCTCTGATATCTTGTGAGTGAATGTTCTTTGTTGATGCTCATTCAATCTGTATATGAATGTCATCTCATATGTTGATTGATTAAGTTGATAATCATCAGATATTTCTTTAGTTATTAAACCCATTCTGCTTGTTTTATATGAGTATAATCTGGTTCAATAGCTAGTCCTTCTCCCATTTAATCAAACCTTGTCTGACTGCATGACTAGAAGGCCTTGAGAGATTTTATATTCCTAGACAGTCTTGAATACACCGTCCAGTTCTTAGGTATTCATCTTGATCCACAAAAACACATCAAATATTGAGAAAATATTTCCAAAAAGAGTAGTTCCCAGGCATCTCCGACTTACAGCCTAGGAGAGTTTCCTGGAGTGATAACAGGTTGGATATTCACATTCATCTTTGTAAATAAACACTTACAAACTCAACATATATGCAAATGGGTTCGACTAATATCATTGTAGATAGTATAAATTGCAACTATGAATAGAGTCGAACTCAAACCCAAGCCAAGGCTCGACATATATTCATTATAACAAAATGGGTTCAACCCTTAATCATTTTTTTCACAACCCACAATTCTTTTAAAACAAATCTTTCGGGAAACGAAAAAAATGGTATTATGAATTTGGGAGGAATAAAACATGAAATAGAGGGTAGAAAAAATTTTCTTTTTGCAAATGAAAACCCTCGAACAAAATTCAAATATTTCCATTTCATAAGCGAAAAGCAGGGAAAAGAAGCACTCCCATACTCATTTACTAGTCAAATTCAGAGCCATTTCTACCTCATTAACTCACAAAAACTTATGTAGAAGATGTTTAATAGATTGACGAGGACATTCATTTCCCAAGAGTGATTTTATACCAATAATGGAGTTCGAATCGATTGCAACAACCAACATGAGGAGGGTTTCTTGAAGTCGAGCTGAAGCTCTTTTTCCACAGACCAAAACCAAATGAAATGACAATTACCCCAACTAGCAAGATGTGGTAAAGCATAGGTCCATGGGAGTTAATGCCCATGTCCTTTCCATTCAATTCATTTCCAACCCATCACGTCAATATTCCAACCATACACCATATATCATATGTCAAACTCAATGCATGTGCCCCCAACTTTAATTGCATATTGAACCTTGTCACAAACAAAATCATATAAACCTTGATATTTATTCCATGCACTATGTCAACCTCGAAACTCATACCATTTTCCAATTTAATGTTACCTTAAATATATCACTTCAACATTTTACCATGATATCCATCTTTGCGCACATATCCAAATCCAATGGGCCAGGTCATATAATCATGTATAGTATGAATATATCATATACATTAAAAATGATTTGCTATATATGACAAACCAACCCATTGTTGATGATTGCAACTTCATGAGACATTCTCCATATCGTACTCCTCTGGACTGAGTTGAGATGATCTGTGAGAACACCCATGTGATGGGTGAGTCACATTCCTCTGGACTGAGTTGAGATGACGTGTGTGGTCTCTTTTCATGCTCATGTCGACTGAGTTGAGATGACTTGAGATGGTCTCCTTTCATACTCCTATGGACTTAGTTGAGTCGACTTGAGATGGATCTCCAGATCGTACTCCTATGGATTTAGTTGAGTTAATCTATTGAGAGTGACATCTGTGTGGTTGAGCACATGTGGACTTGTCCCTAGTGCTAGAGCACTAGAGCATGTGTGGATCCCTTGTTATATTTTCTAAGAGTAAGATTATTGTGAAACACTAATTTTGTATTGTGAAGGGTACAAGTCGGCCCCACCATGTAAAGATAATTAATATTGTGTAAAATATTAATTATATTATCGAGTTGTACAATTCAGCCCTATTGTGTCAATAGACACATCTATTGTTGAGTTAGGTCATGTATTTATTAGAGAGTTAGATCCCCATTGTGGATCACTCACTCTTCATTGTCACATTAATTCAACGCCTACTTGTAGGGCTGCAATGCACACTTATCTTATGCGCTAGCTTTCTTGGTCATAGAGCACCCTCTTGTGTGCACTAGGGTTTGTGGTGAAAGGGTGATCTTCTCTTGATTCTATAGCAAAGGATTGTTGGGTTTTTCCCTTGTTTGAGAAGGGTTTTCCCATGATAACTTCTTGTGTCTTTTGCATGGTTATTCTTCTTGTGATCTTGGTTACTGCAAATACTGTATATTGTATTGTTGCATTGTTTATGGTTCGAGTTCATGCTAAATTGAAAAGAAACTACATGTGCTTGAGCTAAGCATAACAAATGCAACACGCATATA
>ML823463.1:80781-117916 GCA_009831015.1 Picea engelmannii
ATGAGCCGTGGATCTATGCGCTCATCTCAGGATCGTCCAGATCTGCGCAAAGATTACTGCCGATTCCGGACCCCCCCCCCCTTTGGTTAAAAGCAGAACACTAAGGGGGGTCTGAAATCAAATGTGAGCCATCGATCCGAGCAATGCGATCTGGGCCACTGGAAAGTGATCGAAACATATGTCAAGGGCGGAAAAACAATGTGTAGGCAATCTTAGGATTAGCGCTTTTTAATGGGTTTTCTTTGGTTTTTCTCATACACACCGCCAAGGGGACATCATTTCCACTGCGTTTAGGCCTTGGAGTCATGGGTAACGGCTTTATCAAACTGGTTTAATTGTGGGCAAGGCAGGCCAAGCAAATAGTCTACATTCTAACCTACTTCACAAGACGAATAACCCAGATTAAACTGTTGGGTTAAGGTATTATTTTCCTAAGGGCTATCCGACCAGGATTAAACAGTCTGGTCAGATGCATTCACTAGTTCTAACCTAGGGGCTATCTGATCAGGATTAGATGGTCTGATCAGATGTATTCACTAACCTATCAACATTGGAAATTTAAAATAACTTGGTCATGCTTGAAAGGTATGACCAAGTCACTTGTTATTGTATGGGGCTTTTATTTCAAATCTTTTTGCCCTCTTTTGTTTTTCTTTTGTTTTTCTTTTCTTTTCTCTTTTATTTTTTCTTTTCTTTTTCTTTTCTCTTTTATTTTTTCCTTTCTTTTTCTTTTCTTTTTCTTTTTGCAAAAAAATGAAAAATGAATTTCCCATAAGAACACTAGATACAGATAATCTCAAATGATATCCAAGTCATAAGTTGATTTCCATATTTTATGGGGTGATAACAGGGCCCAAATAGCGAAGGATCAGCAAATCAACTAGTTGATCATCCTAGGAGACTCCAAGACGATAATAAGGTACTTTATTAAAAGCACAAACCCAAAGAACTCAATCCTGAAAAGAATCATCGATAGAACCATGGACACACTTTCTTCCATGCTCCCCACCTTCTATCATGTTCGACGAGCCAACAACTGGAGCGCAGATGAGCATGCTAACAAAGCCATAGGCAGAAGCATAGGTCACTTGGAAGTTTTGGGTAGGACTGAGTTCTTATCACCCCCTTAAATCCTCTCCAATGCCCCAGCTCACTCACGTCAACACTCCACCCAGCAATGAAAAACATGTGTCTCTCCAGTGCAACAACTTGTTAGGACAAACTCTTGACATGCCCGGGGGATCAGTGTACTTAGCCAAATCCGAGAATGTGAGAAGTAGTATGTCGCAGCCGACGAATTTGGATATCCAGTGCCGCAAGAGGTTCAACCCCTGTGGGATCCTGCATATGAGTTCACTCCCACCACGCACCATCACCTCTCCCCCTACCCCTCCATTAATGGTGCGTGAGATAACTGAATGGGAAAAGATTGAAGTAAGGCTCCAAAGCATGCGGAAGCTGGTAGAGCAGTCCACCTCACCTCATGGGTGTCATTTCGCACATTCGGGAACGGATGCCATAAGGGGATTATAGGAAGGACATATCCTGATTCATTGTTTTTACATCCACAAGAAGTTTAGTGGAATAAAACTTCTATCAGGTGAAGGGAAAAGCACTGGAACTTCAAGCCAATTTTTAGATAGCAATTGCAGTGCATACACAGATGAGGTAAAGACCACGACTCAAGAGCGCAGTGATAGCATCAGATTTCCCAAAGGGCATAACAAGAAACACCATCGAGGAGGAATTAAGCAGGGAGATCGGAATAGGATCCTATTGGAATTGGGCACTCTGAGTAGCAATCAAGTCCAAAGAGAAACAGCGTCTGAAAGAACGCCCATAGCCCATAAACACACACAAGAATTTTACCCAGGCAACAACATTGGAAGCCCAGGCGTAGACCACATCAAAAATCCCAGAAAAGACACGCCATCCAGTGGAACCATCATAATGGATCAGCACCCGGGACAGGAAAATCGAGAGGAGGAGATGGTGGATGACAATTTCATCACCACCCAACATTTGGCCCTGATATTGGATTCACACAGCATGACTCTAAGCTTCATGATGGAAACCCTGTCTCAACACCAAGCCCTGACAAACCAGCTCCAAGATGAGGTTGATTTCTTAAGAAGATAAGATGAAAGACTAGAAGAATTGCATGGAACCAGAGCCCGGGATTCCGCAGATCAAAGCCAAAGCGAGGAGTGCATGAGTAGAGTTGTCCCGGTCCTACCAGACCTAAACGTCACCCTAGACATGTCTCCAAAAGAAGCTCAAATCCCAAAGGACAAGAATTAG
Organism: Picea engelmannii; assembly: GCA_009831015.1. Classification (NCBI taxonomy): domain Eukaryota; kingdom Viridiplantae; phylum Streptophyta; class Pinopsida; order Pinales; family Pinaceae; genus Picea; species Picea engelmannii. Next base: position 83,083 of record ML823463.1, read on the forward strand.
TAAGAATGGTAGACATCTCCAAAATTTTGTAATTATGGCTATGTCTGATAATCTCAGAATGTAAGCAGTAGCTAGAACAATTTTGTTTTTCTAGATATGAGCATCAGTCTTTTTTGGACAGGTCCTTGTAGAAAGCTATCAAAAATACTAGTAGCTGGGTCCTTGAACCAACACCCCCTTTTTGTAAACAATGACTACGGTCATGCCTTCTATATATAAAAAAAATCTTTCAGTTTCTATAAAAAAAACCATTGGTCAAAGTATTAGATTGATTAAAGGTGAGATTATAGAGTTTATTCCCTAACTCAGATTTGTGTAAATATAGCATATTGTCTTAGTACAGAGGACAAGTTGAAGAAATTACTTGTCATCTTGAGTGAAGGAGACTCGGAAGAAAAGAAACACAGTCATCCTTGAGGACAAGACTCCAGGTTCCAGGTTTGATTGATTAAATTGATAAGATTCAAATTTATACACATCAAGTTTGATAACTGCTAAACACTATAGTTGTGATAACAATATTTGAAATTTTTTATTATTGAATAATTGGTAGCATGTGAGCACTATTAAGATAAATGTTTATTATAATCATTCACTAGATATAACTAACATCTCTTCTAGGATAAACTTCTTGTTTTGTTTCTAGGTTACCATGGAGGAATGATTGATCACAACACTAGAAGAGTGTTTCTCTATATTGAATTTTTTACTCTTTACCCTTGTTTCAGGCAAGTCACAAGTGATAGCTCTAAAGGAATTCTTGTCTATTGTTTCTCCCTTGTTGTTCTCGTTTCGGGCAGGTCACGGGTGATAACCCTAAGGGACATATAGTGACGATTGCAGGAGGCAATATATTATATGAGACATGGAGCAGACTATCCAAGTTGTATATGTGATCATATACATCCATTTACCAAAGAAGAAGAAGAAGCTACTTTTGCTAAATACAAAATATATCATATGGAGACAGATCATGAGGAGATGAAGGCTCCAAAGATGACCAAACATTAGAATATAACTCACATTAGACTTGATCAATGGATAATGAATCCACCTTGACAGGAAGCATAATTTGTTTGAAGTTTGACTCAATGTTTCATATTAAGACTTGGTATTCAACACCAAGTATATCCTGCAGAGACTATGAAGTTTTTAGACTCGGAATAAATCAAGACTCTGAGTAAGCATGATCTCATAAAGGATCAGATGGGAAAAATATACATCTTCTAGGACTGGCAAACATATTCCATGAGTTGAGAAGACTAGATTGTAACTTCAAAGACCTCTAGGAGACATGAAATCTCCTAAGAAGATTTCATTGTTTCAATGATAGAGGAGGAAGTCAGTCAGAAGGACTAGGATATGGATTTTTCCTTGAGACCGGAAGGGAAGTCAGTGGTGACTTCCAAGATTGATCTAACAGGTCAAGCATGCTGCAGATAATAGTATAAAGATGTACAAAGTCTGATTTCTGTCCAGAGGATTCTCCCAACAAGATGGAGAAGACTATGATGAGACACTTGCTCGAGAAATCGAAGAAATAGTTCCAATATTCGTGAAGACAACCAGAACAACCACGATTCCAATACAGTGTGATATTCAGGGGGAGCAATCCCTGTATTTGAGATTGAGTTACCTCCATGAAAGAAGAATAGCTACCTTCAGTATCAATTATTGAGCCACTCTCAATTTCATATGAAGTTGTTTCCATGATAGAATAGATGAGATACTCTCAGAATTCAACAGCTACAGTGAGAACAGAGCAGTGATTCTCAGCTTCAGAAATAGCAGTTGCGGGTGCAGAGTCCTGGTTCCAAAAGGAACAATTGTAGAGAAAGTAGAGGACATGCTCTCAGGCAATGAGACAAATAGTGCTTTGCAGAAATCACATAGAACCAACACATGATTATGCAGATTAAATTACAACTGAGCAAGTGTACCAGGATGTGAAAATTTGTTTTCAAAGTACAAGACATGAAGACTCGTGTCTGCGATTTGAAGCAAGATCCAAGAGCTTCGTATGGCAAGATTGATAGTTTGTTGATGAGCTTATGATTTACCAAGAGTAAAGTTGATCCCAACCCTTACTTCAAGATTGAGAATGATGGACCAATTATATTGTTGCTATATGTGGATGAATCATTCTTAACATATGAATAAAATCTCATCACAGATTATAAGAAGAAGCTTGTCTTTGAATTTGAAATGAAAGACAGGCCCGACACATTATTTCTTAGGTCTTGAAGTTTGGCAGAGCCTAGAAAATATATTTCTTAACCAAGGGAAGTATGCAGTTGAAATACTAAAGAGGTTTGACATGTTGGAATGTAAATCCATGGCCACACCCATGGAAACGAATTTGAACCTCCTCGTTGATACTTCGTCAGAGTTGGTTGATGTTACTTTATACAGACATATTGTTGGTTCGTTGATGTATCTGACGAATACCATGCCAGATATATGTTTTGTTGTGAACACCTTGAGTCAGTGTCTTGTGGAGCCCAGACGTGTTCACCTTGTAGCTGCAAAGCATGTGATGAGATACCTTAAGGGTACGTTGGATTATGGTCTCAGTTATACTAGAGATCATGACTTGAGACTGTATGGCCATACTAATTCAAATTGGGCTGGAAGTGCTTCAGACAGAAAGATCACTTCAAGATGTTGTTTTAGTTTGGGATCAGCCATGACTTCATGGCAAAGTAGGAAGCAATCCAATATTGCTCTCAGCACGGAAAAAACAGAGTACATTGCAGCATGTTCAGCTAATTGTGAAGCCATATGGCTTTAGAATTTCTTTACAGGTCTATTTAATCTAGAGATGGAAGCCCCCATGACTCTATGTGATAACCAGAGCTATATAAAGATGATGGAGAACCCAATGTTCCATGATAATTCAAAGCACATAGAGATATGGTACCACTACATTCATGATATGGTGCAGAGGGGAGTTGTAAAGCTCCAATATGTTGGCACAGATGAGCACGTTGCAGATGTGTTGACTAAGCATTTGTCTCGTGTGAAGTTTGAGTACTTCCGAAACAAGATTGGTGTTTTCTGAAAGGACCTCCCTCGAAAGGGGGAGTGATGTTGATGATACAATGGTATCATGACCAACAACAAGTAGCTCGGTTAGGATTTTATATCCCAGGGGACCGATCATCCTTGGATAGATCTCAAAGGTCCGATAAGGACGATCTGTTAGAGTACATGTGCATGTATATGCCAGTTGTGGTCAGTAGTGGTAGCTCAATTAGGATTTTATATCCTAGGGAATCTTATGATTCCTAAGCAAATCTCGAAAGTCTGGTAAGGACGATCTTTCACAGTACCACGTCAATATGGATCGGTCAAAGTCGAGTCAATATGTATGTGTATTATATTTATTTAGGCCCTATTGAGCCTTGACTGTTAAATGCAAAATAAGAGGGTGAAGTGACAGGTCGGCCCAGACCTAATTATAGGTTGGCCAGACCACTATTTATAAGAGAGGTCAATGCCTCATTTGGACACACTCATCACACTAGCTCTGCAATGCGCAAGTCTTGGAGGAGAAACTGTTGCAACTGGGGGTGACATCAAGGAGGGTTTATGGTCTATCTCTTGGTATTTCTTGGTCAAGTGGTGCGCTACTCTTCCTAGTGAAGGAGTAGAAGAGAATCTTCTGTTCGATATTTGGTCTATTTATATTAAGGAAGTTTTTGCTATCTTTTCTCCCCCATGAGGGTTTCCCATGATAATCTGTGTCTCTATTTTTATGTGATTGTCTCTCTTTCAGTGATCTTATTTATGCAACTAATGTGCTAAATGTTTATAATAATAATAAAGAATTGTAATTGTTAGTTGTATAAGTAAAAACTTCAACAATTGTAACTTCATGTATTTAATCTAATTCATTTATTTTGTTTTAATCAACACCTTGCAACCAAATTCATAAAACTTGTTCATGTCTTAGATTTTTTGTTAATGGGATTTGAAGTAAAACTTATTCAAAGATTGCTCAAATTAAGAGTTTGTTAGGATATTTAGACATTTGGGAGTTAGTTAAGATCAACATGGTCTAATGTAACTTTAGGTAAAAGTGTGTTTCTTAGTGTGTTTCTTTAGTATGCATTTGTAGTCATGTAATCCGATAGTCATGATATGTTCCAGACATACAATGATCTGATAGCTCGTATTCTCCTCGATCTTAACGACTACATTGATCTGTGGATTAGCACTCAATTAGTCCATAATTTCTATTTAAAGAATATGGAGGATCATTTGATGATGATCAATTGTGAAAATTTCTTGTAAAATATTTTTCTTTTGCATTAATATATTGTCTCAAGTGGTCATGTTGGTTGGGGCCATGGACTACTAAGGGTTTTAACCACGTAAAAACATCAATGTGTTGATCTTTGATCTGGTTGTGTGAGCATTTACTGAACGTGTTCATCTTGTGTTGGAATATCTTGCTTTGTCAAACAAACTCTACTCTTATTTTGAAACTAAAATTGATTTCTTACTTAAATTTAATTTTAACATAAATTTGCATTAAAAAATTAATAATTAAAAAAAAAAATACACGAAAACATTGTTTAAGAAACATTTATGTGCTCAATGCATTCTACATGGAAACATCATTTTACCAAAATGTCATTTTATAAAGACAAAAACTACCCAAAATGCCTCTTTAGAGACATTTTTCTTAAGATATAAACATAGTTTAAGGCTTTTAGACATTGCCTTAGTGATGTTTCTCGATAGAAATTGAAGTGCCAACTTATCATGTGGATGTAGATTGTGCCATTTTTTGTCACTAACATGAAAGGCCCTAAATGTTACTAAAGCGATGTTTCTAAGATATGAATTTATAAGAATGTTTTTGAGTTTTGCGAATTTCTGAAAATATGTCAAAAGTAACGTTTTATAAATTGAAATAGCATCACCTTTTTATGCCAAATGAGTTTGAGAACAATTCCATTAGCATTGTACTATAATTAGGGTGTTGCACCTTTTGAATGATCAAAGCAATGTTTTTCAACAGAAATTGAAGTGCCAACTTGGCATATTAACATAGATTGTATCATTTTTGGTCACTAACATGAAAAGCCTTAAATGTTACTAAAGTGATGTTTCTAAGAGACAAATTTACACTGTTACAAAACAACATTTTTTAGTTTTGCCAATTTTTCAAAAATATCCAAAGCGACATTTTATAAATTGAAATAACATCACTTTTTTATGCCAAATGAATCGAGTGCAAATCCATTAGCATCGTACTATAATTAGGGTGTTACACTTTTTGAATAATCAATAGAATTTCATAACTACTATATTATTTTCATGTTTTGAGTCTTGTGTGAATGGATGTTCCAATTATCTTTATAAGATAATTAGTTGAATTTTCTTTTATTGTTTTAATGGATGTTTTGTTTATGTTATTTTTCCTTTTGTGAGCATGGAGGAATTTCTAAATGTTGCTTGCCATACTGATCATTGTGTGGTTTCCTTTCGAACATTCCTATTATTTTAGTCCTAGCATGCTCATTAAGGAGTTTCTTGGCAACTTACTCCAAGGATCTTTCATTTCCACCTCTTCTCTTCTCTTCTTTTCATCAAGCTTTTTCACCTTGTGCCTCTTACCAATCTTGTAAGTCCATTAGTTCTCACATGAACATCTTTCAATTTATTTTCCCTCGTCTTTTAACAATCATCATCATGAACTTTTTTCTAACAAATTCTTATCACTCCCGCATATCAACCTTGTTGGAGTAGACCACGACGCCTACTTTACATGGTCACTCATTTCTAGAAGGTTTTCCTTTCCCCTCCTACCTCCTTTCCAACGCCTCTCCCTTCTTCAAACCTCTCAAGTAATGGGAGGGCTTCTGTAGTCCAATATATGAGATATTATTTTTTGGGGATTATCTACATAAAGTCATTAATGCATAACCTATGTTCCATGAGCAGTAGCCATAATGATCAAATTTCTCATGATAAGACTCGTCTAACTCAAGTGCACTTAACTATGGAGTTTTTTCCCTAGTTAAACCCACTTAGTTTGCTACTCCATCTGAAAAACCTTAACAAGTATTATGCCTTATGGACTATAAAATACAATACTCTTGGACACTCTAAGATGCCTTCCTTGGACTTGAAGGTTGTCTTCCACACATCAATTGGCCCATGTTGTTATCTTGACTATAAGATCAATCTTGTTAAAAAATTGGTGCAATTGTGTTGCTAGAGTAGATCATCACTCTGGGGGATGGAGTACCAGCTCTTAACTATGAGTTATTTCAAGGCTTCATAATCCATGCAGTGTCACCATGTTCCATCCCTCCTCTAAGCCACCACAATAGGGCACCTACAAATTGAGAAGTTTGGTCAAATATAGCCTTTATGTATCAAGGCTTGAATTTGGTGTTTGATCTCCTCATTCTCCCAAATAGAGCCACTATATACAGGGCATTTAGTAGAGGAGCAATCAATGTCAAATCAATTGTAAGCTTTACTTGACAATGCAAAAGTACCCCTATAAGGGAGTTGAAGATGTCTATGTATTCTTGAAACGACTTCTCTACTTGTTTCCACTACATAAAGGGACCCATTGTGAAGGTCTAGGTGATCACATGGATTTTCTTTGCTCCCTATAACCAAACCATTAAGAGAACAAATCCTTCAGATTAAGAGATTATATCCTTACAATGTGTAACAATGATCAAATAGACTACATTGTAACAATGGCATTATGAAGCCTACTTTGGAAATAACATGACACTTCCATATAAGGTTGTCCTAAAAGAACATCATAAATTTTAATCCAAGCATCACACAATAACTCATCTTTGAAGGGCTTGATGTCGTATCATCGACAACATTGCTCATTAACTCTGTGAATCAATGTTGTATCATTGGAAATGACACTAAAATATAAATTGATACCCAAAAAACCTAAGAAACAAAAACCCCAAAATGCAACCATAACCCTCACACGATAGGGTTGGGCGAGAAGGATATGTTGGGTAAATCTATGTTGCCAACTAAAAAGGGAACCTTGCCAAGATAATAACTTTCCCCTCAATGCTATGTTTTTAGGTCTTCTTTTAACTAGTCTGAAAGAACATTCTCACACTAAGTCCAATCCTCAATCATTATGCATAACTATGTCCAAAAATGCATGGAAAGGCCTCAAAAGATCATGATCCAAAAACTAACAACACCAATTCAATGTTTGGGAAGGTCCTTAATGACCACATGATCACTTTTGGATACCTTTTGGTCTTTGTGTGGAATTACTATTATTTTGAAAACATTAATTCATGTACAAGTCCTTTTCAATTTGACATTTTTACTTTTCTATTTATTTTCCAACATGTTCTTACTATTCCTACATGCCAACCAAGTTGAACTGCTCAATGCCAACTCTCAAGGTGAAAGTATTGTCAATAGACCAAAAAAAACTGCACATTCAATAACAAGTCGATACTTTTAACATAGCTTCCAAACCAATCTCACAATATTAATTTATTTCTTAGGCATCAACTTATTTGTAATCATAATCTAACCCAATTTCACTCATCTTTTGACTATGTGTTTGAGCTACAACATGCAGTTGACACATTTAATCGGAATGAGAAATATCAACATTTAGGTATAAACACACTCTATCCATACTTATCACTATGAAGACAGGAGACGCTAATAAGAAATTATTTTTAAAAAGAGGGGTCTTTGTCTCCCTTCTACATGATTACAAATACTTTTCAACAACAATTACATTAAAGTTACCATCTAAAATTGGTGGGTGATGAAACGCACCCAAAATGTCAAGCATCAAACTTTTTAAACAGGAATAGCCCGAGACAATGATGGCAATCTTCACTCATTCAATTACTCGCATAAGTGCACTGCATGACTAGCAACAAAGCCAACTAGTTCATATCCACTAGTGCCTACATACAAAGGGAAATCCACTCCCCAACAAATAGAAAGCAAAATACTAAAAAAAACAATTCAATGAGACTCCATGGAATGCGGTAAGTCGACATTTTGAAAACGAAATTTGTCATTGCATATGGCATAGAATAAAAAACATCCATCAATAGAATACACATCATGATTAGGATTAAAAGGTTATACTTTTGGGGGGAAATGTGGATATGATTATATTAAAAACCGCCATCCCAACAAATTCTAGACTAAGATATCGCTTATTTCCTGTTAAGACAATAAAAAAAATCAAACCAATGGCATGGTCTCAAATTATGTGACACCACCCTATTTTAAGATGACTAAAGGTCCAGCATGTATTGTTCCTTTTTACCAATCTAATTTGGATATTTAATTTCAATGGGGGGATTCTAAATTCTACCAAATAGCAGTTTTATTATGTAAGCACCACATAACGACATGCATGCACTTGGGCATCAAGTCTGTCCAACTCCCGATGAAAAGAAACTTGTCGTCATTTTTTGTCATTTTAGTTTTGAGAGATCTTCCAATATGAAGCCAATAATCCCTAAAAAAAATCCTTTTCTAATCATTACAATGATAAAAAAACTAAATTGAACATAGATATTTGCAAACCATTGTTCTTAATGAGAACTTCAAATGTGAAGTAATTATGTTGTCAGAAATTACCACATGTAAGAAATATTCAAGTTGCCAAGCTGTAATTCACCTTGTATGCTGGATGTCATTGAAACTGGGATTCAAAATAGATATCAATTCACATCTCTGAGTTGAAAAGACTAGTGATACCAAAGGGAAACTTCTGGTTCCCTTGGTAAAGTTCACATCTGTTCTCTTACAACAAGAACACTGGAGTTCCAAGTAGAATTTGGGATTTGGGACATCTTAGAACCAATGTAATCGTAACACTGCTTTTGCCTGAAAAAAAAATTGTCAGACGTATAATACTCAAATGTAACTTGAAAACAAATGGACCTGTAAGTAATGTACGCTTTGCAAATTGCACATTCTCTGTGGTGCAAAATTATCTGTTGTTCATTTGAAAGTACAAATTAAACCTTGAAGCATAATTGCCCAGGTCAAGAGAAGCACACATGGGATCTTTGCATATAAAGATTAAATTGTACTAATGATAAATTACAACGTGCAATGGAATCCCCTCCAGAATCACATTTCTTCCCTCCTTAAAATTTTAAGATGATTGCTTTAGTAAGAACTCGAAAACATGAAAGCCTACTCATACTTCCACCTATTGCAATTTCTGTGCAACTCCCCTTCAATTTTCCTCTCATTTGCTTTGCTTCATTGGAAATAGGGGGTGAGTGATTATGTATCAAATATTGTTGACACAATCGCATGCGCAACATGCAGCAATTAATATTTTAGGCCGTGCATCAAACAGATTGTTGCAATGATATGTGCAAAATGGGACCTCAAAATTTTGTACAGATCTGGACTAGCTGCCAGGAATAAAAAAAACAAATGCTGTGCATGAACAATTACATAATCTAATACAGATGCTCACCAAAGCAATAAGAAAACTCATACCAACTTTCTCAAGTAACTTTCGAGGGTTGCTACAAACAACATAATAGATGAAAAACTTGAGAATTTTATTGCCGAGGAACTGGTGGAGCTGTTGGCAAGGGTGGTTGGCTGTAGAATCCCATCCCTGGAGGTTGAAGAGGCTGGTAAGGACCAGGTGGCATCGACTGTTGTGAGATTCCATGTCGTGGCACTCCCATTATTGGATGTCCAGGTAATGGGGGAGGTGGTGGCAAACCACTACCATACCCGTAAGGTATACCCAGCATATTCCCATTACAAGGCATATACTGTACTGATGGTGGGGGTGGTGGCGGTGGGGGTGGAGGGGGGTAAGGAGGTTGGTGTTGCATAGGAGAAGATGCCGGATGCTGCATCGGAGGAGATGTCTGATTCTGCACTGTGCCAGGCGGTGGTTGGTGTTGCACAGGAACAGGTTGATGTTGCATAGAAGACAATTGTTGTGGTAGAAGAGTTTGAGGCTGCATTGGAGTGGCATGAAGTGGTGCCCGAGGAGGAACCATGTAAGACAAACCACTGTCTGCATTTGGAAACTGATGTTCCAATTTTGCCCTCTTTTCAGGAGGGTAACTAGATGACATTTCAACTGGAAGACTGGTGGTTCTCAAGCCACCAGACATTGAAGCAGCCTCCTCAGCTGCAAGGGATGATAGAACTGATGTAAACATTTGGGCTGACGACGTTGAAGCTGCAAGCTTAGCGGCCACTTCAGCTGCAACGGATGCTGCAGTCTTTTTACGCTTATCATCCACATTTCCAGCAGCCTCCACAAAAGATGTTACAGGTGGCATTGGCACAGCCAAAACTGCAAGGTCTTTATCTGGCACTGATTGATTTTCTCGACGAAGAGTCGAAATTGTATCAGAAAACATATTTGCATCTGTAGCGCTCTGCTGTCTCGACTGCGTTTTCCCACTATTGGTAATGTTACGTAAGCGCTGACGCATACTCCCTGCTTGCTCTAGCTGACCCTGAGCAACCTGAAATGAAAAAGAAATGGTCATATACAAATACCTCAGCGGAAAAAAATAGGATTTAAATAGCACCAAAAACAAATTCTATCCAACAAAATGGTTTGTTCAAAAAGCCAAGACATCATTTTGTACTCCAAAACTGAACAGCTCAACTGTAAAATTGGCATAAACCAAAAAGATACCCATCCTACACAAAAATTCTTGACAAAAGATTTAATGACTCTTAGCTCAAGGAGACACAAAGTGATCCTGGAAGAACAGAGATTTGACTTAATCTGAAAAATTCAGACAGAAACTGCATTGTGAATGCTTGAAGTTTGCCTAAGTATGGAAAACACAGAAAACTGCGGGCTACTTCAGCAGATGCAGATTGTGATGTCATTCAGCATTGCAACTCAGCAAGGAGAAAAAACTGCAGGATTCAGAGTTGCAGCAGTGTTATGATTGAGAATAAGAATCTAGACTACACGCACCCAGTGCCGCACAAAGTGAAACTGCAGCATGCCGCAAATTTCCATGGACACCACAGATAGTGCAAAAGGCAAATTGACAGTAGCAGAACTGTAGAATTTTCCGGTGGAACAGGCAGCTCAAAACGGATCATCTTCTATGACTCTTCGTTTCTCCTTTTTTCCCAATGTACATGAACTATTGTAACACTAATATTTGTAATCTGGAAGTTGAAAAGACGAAGCTGAACTGGTTCCCTTTCCAATAGAATTAGCATTTTATCTGGCACCTCCATTGTAAAGGGGTTGCAAACTACAAGTTCACTGTGCTTTTACATTGTAGTATGTTATTGAAATCTGAGGTTTTATGGCTGCCAATGATTCTGTGCGAATGTGTGATTGACTTATCAATTTGAGATCTGCAATCTACTCTTTTTGGGTGCAATTCTGCTGAACTCCTACTAGTCCTGAGTGCAGACGGAGAGAGATGGCAAACAAGGAGCCTAGCAGAAGTTAGAACTAAGGAACTGAAAGAGGGAATTGTTCATCTTGATAGGCAAATGACAAACTCGGATGACCAGATGAGTCACATTACACAGCTGTTGCAGAGTTTGACTACTACTGTCACAGCATTGTAACTTGTAAGTGATGACGAATCAGACCCCTTCAATAAACACCACCGTTCAAAACTCTCCCTCTTAAAATAATCCACCACCGCTCAACTTGGGCTCTTGACTAAAGATCGAAACCAAGGTTGAGATCTCATCTTATGATGGCTTCAAGCTGGACAATTAGTTAAGATGGCTAGAGACATGCTACAGAGTACAGCAATATGAGCAGAAAGTTATCTTTGCAATGCTCCGCATGAAAAGAGGCTTTGCTCTGATAGGAGTATCTTTGTGAGTGCAGACAGAACCTTAGAGCCACAAAGAATGTTACATAGGATGAAGATTGTTGTCAAAGAATTTCCACTATATAAAGGGCGAGGGACGCAGTAGCAGTACTTGCAATAGAATTTGGTAGAAGCCTATATCTAGGAGTTCAACCAATTCACCATTCAGCTCAGAGCCATCGATGACAAACCCAATTTGGTGATAGTTCATTGGCAATATGATCAGCACATTTCAAAAAGAGCTCAAAATGTCAGACATACTGACTCTGAAGGATACCTTCCACAAAGTCAAGTTGGATGAAGCTAAAAGTAACTGGAGAAAGCTGCACAATCATGTTGGCGCAAATTCTGAGCCAAAGGCCACAAAGACCACTTCAAAAGAAGACATGAAGAAGTTTGGCAATCATACAGGGCAGCAAAAAGCTGACTCCAAGGCTTATAAGGATGGACAGCTTGTCGCAAATCACAAGAAAAAAGTTTTTTGTAACTACACTATAAGTGCAAAGGACATCCTAGACAGAAGCGTTGAAGACTGCACCCAGAAAAGCAACTGAAGTCTATGCATCCTAAGCAAAGCAAGAATAAAATTGTTCTACCTTACCCCACAATTGAAGCCATTCCCTTGATGTCTGAAGTTCATCCCAATCACTTGGAGCGACGGAGATCATTCTCCATCAAAATGAAGATTGAGAAAGAATTCATCACCCCAGTTTTTGACAAGCCTTGCTCATTGGGTTGGCTTAGCAAGAAAAATTGAAAGTTGCCTCAAAAGATGCAAATTGTGGATCAAAGACGTGCACAATCCATCATTGCGACTCACGGCAGCATTAAGATGGAGCATTAACATCTAGAATGTGCACCTTCTCTGAATTCAAGGTGCCAATCAGAGGACAACTTAAACAGGTAGGACTGATTAAATTCCGAGAGTAGAAGCAGGTAGGTAACAATGTTTGTATTACTGGGTAAATATTTTGTACAATGCTCTATGAAAGAAAGTGTAGACTGGATGCTTTGTTGCTATGCTTCATGTAATACAGACTTAAATAGGAAAATGAGTTACAATATCAAGATTTAATCGTTGAAGGTACTTTGGTTCTGTAAATTTCCATTATTTTTCGTCTCCCAGCTCACGCCGTGTTGTTGTTGGCATGCATGTATTGGCACATAGAACCGGTTGAGTTTTCATAACAGTCCAGGCAACAATTAGCAATTCTAGGGTGCACGTGAATGCAGTGTGTGCATGCAGACTATGGAGGTGTGCACACATACACTATTGAAGTGTGCATGTGTAGAATACTAAAGCCTATGCACACATGGAACTTGATGCACCAAGTATTTTTTGTGCCAAATGTCTTTGAGGTATTGGAATTTGGGATGCTTCCAAGGGTTTGCCTTATTGAAGGAGGTTGGCAAGAAGGACGGGCACTTTCTGAAGAATTTTGAGGTTCCAAAAGGCTGCCTAACAGGTCTGTCTTTGACACTGTTTAGGCACTGTTTTGAGGTGACGAACAGGACTGTTTAACTGCTGCTTTTAGGACTGCTAACAGAACTGTCTCACTGCTGGTATAACTCTGCCTTTAGGACTGATATCATGCTCATTTAATGCTGCTGTCATAAGGTTTAATTTAGGAAGTTTTTGCTATCCAGAAATTAGTATTATAACAGTTATTAAAACATGATATTCACCTCTGATCTTTTCCACTTTTAATGCTGAAATAAAATAAGCAAACCACAGAATTTAACACGTTTTTGGTCAACATGACCCTGGAAAAAACCCCATGGGGAAAACCAATTGAAGAGCAGAATTTATTATGGAGTTCTTAGAGGAATAGTACAGAAAGGAAATAAACAAGAGGAACCTGATTACAATAGCCAACTCCTCTCAAGCTTGGCATACAAGTCTCTCCTTGAAGTGTGCGCCCTCCTTGGGATTTGTGCCCTTCTCCTTTGCTTGCCTGCTACCTTGAAGTTTGCGCCCCTTGGCAAAGACTTCGTGAAAATGTCTGCAATCTGCTCATCAGTAGGTATGTACTCAAGCTGAACTACTCCTCTCTGAACACAATCACAAATGAAGTGGCATCTGATCTCTAGACTCTATGCGCTTCAACCTGTCATGAAACATTGGATTCTCAAAGAGCTTGAGGCAACTCTGATTATCACAGTGAATAACTGCAGGCCTCAACTCATGACCAAATAGACCAACCAATAACTTGTGAAGCCAAATAGCCTTGCAGCTGGCCTGACTTGCTGCCATATACTCTGCCTCAACAGAACTCAGTGCCATTGACCTTTGTTTCCGGCTGAACCAAGAAACAACTGTTAATCCCAACCCAAAACAACACCCTGAAGTGCTCTTCCTGTCCACTGCACATCTTGCCCAGTCTGAGTCTATATAGCCAATAAACCTGACCCCATCACCTCCGACGTAGTCCAAACCATACTCCATTGACCCTTGCTATGTACCTCAAAACATGTTTTGCTGCTATCAAGTGCACTCTCCTAGGCTCCACCATATACTGACTGAGAGTGTTCACACCAAAACAAATATCTAGTCTAATGTTGACCAGATACATCAAAGAACCAACCAACTAACAAGCTTCCTCCATTTGGTGACCATACGTGTTGACATGGGTCTGCAATCCTCCATCTGAAATCTGCTCAAAATATCCGTTGCGTACCTCCCATGTCCCAGAAAAATGTGCCCATCCTCCTGCGAAACCAACAATGCCCAAGAAATAGTGCATCAATCCTATGTCCTTCATCTCAAACTCCGAAGCAAGACCCCTCTTGCAATCAGCTATGAGCTCCTCCCCTCCAATGATAAACAAGTCATCAACATATTGGATAAGAATGAGAGTACCCTCTCCACAAACAATGTAGTAGAGATTTAGATCCACCTCACTCTTCTCAAAGCCCATCTACAACAAGAGTCAATCCTGGAATACCAAGCTCGTGGAGCTTGCTTCAGACCATACAATGCCTTTTTCAAGAGGCACACGTGGAACTCTCTCCCAAACACCTCAAACCTTGTGGTTGTTCAATGTATACCTCCTCCTCTATAAGACCATTCAGAAATGTGTCTTCACATCCATCTTATGGATCTTCCAACCCATATTTGCTGCAATGGACATAATACTCCTGATGGAAGTATATCTCGCAACTAGTGCGAATGTCTCATCATAGCAATCCCCTCGACATGTGAGAATCCCTTCGCCACAAATCAATCCTTGTGTTTCTGCAGCATACTTAATCTTGTACAACCACCTGAAAGTCACCACTGACTTCCCCTCTGACCTAGGCACCACCTCCCACACATCATTCTGCATGATGAAATCATACTCCTCCTGCATGGCGTCTCTCCAGACCTGTTGATCTCCTGCTTGCTCAAAAGTAGTGGGCTTGGAATCTATGATGTTAGTCACCATGGCCAAGTATGAACCAAACCTCTCTGGTGCTTACCTCTCTCTCATTAACCTCTTGGGCTCACCAACTAGCTTCTTGGCTTCCTTCAAGATCCCCTGAAACCATCTTGATTTCCTCTTCCATGAAGTAAACTCCTGTGGAGCAGTACCCTCATGTCGCTCAGTCTCATCCTTAGATTTCACCATAGATGTCTGAGATCCTGAAGCACGTGCACCTGTGGTCTATGTACCAACCACTTGTGATCTTGTAGCTATACTGGGTGGACTAGTCACCCCTGAACTCGATGTAATAGACAACTGAGGTTGTGTCCCATGTGATGTATCATCCTGCATCTGTGGGACCTCCTCAACTCTATCTCTCAACTCACAAGATCTTTGAAAGGCTCTATCCTCCTCGAACCTAACATCTCTCCTCACAATAACTCTTCTTAGTGCTGGTATGTAGATCTGATAGGCCTTTGAGACCCCGTTGTATCCAACTAGGATCCCCTTCTCTGTTGTGGGATCCAACTTTGTCCTCTTCTCAAAAGGGACATGAGAGAAAGTCAAACACCCGAATATGCAAAGGTGTCCAACATCTGGCCTCCTCCCAGTGAAGGCCTCCTCGAGATTCTTGCTCCCCAGAGTTCTATGTGGACTCTTGTTCTACAGATACACAACAACACTGCAAGCCTCAGCCCATAAGAAAAATGGCAACCCTTGATCATGCAACATAGATCTCATTGCACCAACTATAGCCATGTTCTTCCTCTCAACAACCCCATTCTACTAGGGGTTTTAAGGAACGGTCAATTGTCTCCTAATACCCTCTTGGGTGCAAAAGTATCCAAACTCAGTGGAGGTATACTCGCCCCCATTGTCCGACCTCAAGACCTTGATCTTTCTCCCTGTCTGGTTCTCCACAAGAGCCTTAAACTCTTGGAACCTCTTGAAGACCTCACTCTTGGTCTTCGGGAAATAGATCCAAGTCCTCCTGGAGTGGTCATTAATGAATGTCACATAGTACTCACATCCACCCAAGGAAATAGATGACATGGGCCATCAAAGTGTACCAAATCAAGAATCCCAGTTGATCTACTGTGACTGCTCGAAAAGACAGTCTTGGTGTACTTCCCAAGAGCACACCCTCTGCATACCTCTTGATGCTCAATGCCAAACTGTGGCAATACTGTCACAAACTCCCTCAACACCCTCAGAGCTGCATGATGCAAATGAGCCATCCTCCTATGCCAAAGCTCACATAATTGATTGTTGTTGTTGCTACTAGCCAAAGCATGTAATGGCTGAAAACTGAGACTATACAGTTTCCCATCACGAGTCCCAATCACTCTGGTTGATGTGATAATGGACCCCTTAGGGTAAATGAGGACCTCGTCACCTTGGAATGACACCTCAAATCCCCTATCCTAAATGGTGGAAACTGATATTAGGTTCTTCTTCATCCCAGGGACATACAAGACATCCCTAAACACCATGGGTGGCCTCAACTCCCTCTGAAAGGAAATTGTGCCATGCCCACACGCCTTGACTATGGTGTTATTCCCAAGCACTATCTCCAACTTGATCCCAAACTCTGTAAGATCAGTAAAGTGCTCTCTAACACCAAACATATGATTAGATGCTCCATTGTCTATGTACCATACATTGGATGGTGTCTCAACCATAGACAAACTAACAAGCAAGGACATCTCCCTCTCAAACTGAGAGGCGAACTCATCCTCCTCAGTTGATGTTGTTGTACCACCCTGCTTCTTCTTCCTGTTGGGACATTGTCCAGCATAGTGCCCCATCTTGTTACAAGCAAAGCATTTAACTTTACTCATATCCTTTTGTTGCTCACCTCCCTTCTGTCGATGCTTGGTCCCACCCTTGGGACCCTTCTTGGTCTTCTTCTTGCCCTTTGCCAAAGGAGCAAGATCCCCCTCATCATCCCCACCACGCTGCTGACTAGAAGATCTTGAGCTCCTCTTGTACAAATTCATCCCATAGCCTCTCTCAACTGGGAATATGCTCTCTGGCTACAATGCCTCATACAAAGCTCTCCCATGGTTTGGAGAAGCCATTTAAGGCTGTCCTCACCAACTCAGATGGATCGACTACCTCCCCCACAACTGCCAACTCATCACAAATCTGAGAAAATCTCGAGAGGTATGAGGTGAGGTATGAGGTGACCGAATTAGTCTTGGTCATCTTAGTGCCCCTCAACTTCTCCTGAAGCACCATCTTTCAGTTTTGGTTAGGGCTCTAGTAAAGACTACACAAGGACTGCCACATCTGAAATGCAATCTAGGACAGTCCTCTTGGCCTTGATGTTCCTCTTCCTAAACTCAGCCAAGAGCATCTAGGACAGTCCTCTTCCTAAACATGAGGAATAATGTGGTCTTTCACTGCATCTAGGACAGTCCTCTTGGCCTTGATGTTCCTCTTCCTAAACTAGGCCAAGAGCACTGCATCAGTAGGAGGTACCGCAGGATTTTCAACAATGTCTCATAGCTCACCCTCCTAAAAAATCAAAACTATCCTAGCCTTCCATGGAGACCAATTGTCAGCCCCCGCTAGCCTATCCTCCACCCTCAACCCTCCAACTGACATGACTGCCAACTGTTTGCAAATTATCAGCCCTCTTTTGTGCCCTTAGGCTCTGATACCATGAAGAATTTTGAGGTTCCAAAAGGCTGCCTAACAGGTCTGTCTTTGACACTGTTTAAGCACTGTTTTGAGGTGACAAACATGACTGTTTAACTGTTGTTTTTAGGACTGCTAACAAAACTGTCTCACTGCTGATATAACTCTGCCTTTAGGACTGATATCATGCTCATTTAATGCTGCTGTCATACGGTTTAATTTAGTAAGTTTTTACTGTCCAGAAATTAGTATTATAACAGTTATTAAAACATGATATTCACCTCTGATCTTTTCCACTTTTAATGCTGAAATAAAATAAGCAAACCAAAGAATTTAACACGTGTTTTTGGTCAACATAACCCTAGAAAAACCCCCATGGGGAAAACCAGTTGAAGAGCAGAATTTATTATGCAGTTCTTAGAAAAATAGCACAGCAAGGAAATAAACAAGAGGAACCTGATTACAATAGCCAACTCCTCTCAAGCTTGGCATACAAGTCTCTCCTTGAAGTGCGTGTCCTCCTTGGGATTTGCACCCTTCTCCTTTACTTGCCTGCTACCTTGAAGTTTGTGCCCTCTTCGACAAGTGTGCCCCTCCTCTTTACTTAGTGCACCCCTCCTCTTGGCTTGGTGCACCCTCTTCTCAAGTGCGCCCCTTTTCCAATGGTGCGCCCTTCTCCTTCTCTTCCTCCAAAATCACCTTCTTCCTCCTCCTCTCTTCACTCTAACTCTCAAGTGATGAATGAATGCCTTTTCCCTCCTTCTCTTCACCTTTAGCCTCATCCTTAGGCTAATCTAGGAACCAATGGCTAGGACTAGATCTTAGCCAACCAAGATCAAGGGTGGAGAGTAAATCTCCCCATTTGCTTAAGTTCCCTAAGTCACTTTATGACTTAATGAGCTCATAAAGTCACCAAAACTCAACACTTTCTAGCGCACGTGAGATTGTGCAATAGATAACAAGTTCGGATGTCAAGTGTGCGCAAACTGCTAAAGTGTGCACACGAACGTTGGAAATTTACACACCTAGTGTATTTTGCACCAAATTTTGTTGAGCTTTTGAGAGGCCACCAAGGGCGCTATCCCTTGGACCCCATGACAACTGACATGTGGCTTAGTGTTGGGGCAATGGTTGGCATAGTTGAAGGAGGTTGGTGTGGAGGATGGATGTTTCCTAGAGCACATGAGGTTGTGCATTGGATATCCATGGTTGCACTCAAATAAACAACCTTCATGCTAGCTTTAGCAGTTTCGAAGTCCTCTTAAGGACAGTGACAAGTATAATCTTATTTACGATTATAAATATTTTTTTCTTTTGGAAAAAAATAACCTTCATGCTGCACAAAATGAAACTATGATATAGGCTCAAATGTCTCCTCCTCCTATCGTGTCACCTTTGTAAATCCTTCAATCCTATCCCAAGTTATTCTTAAGGGGGGGTGTTAGGATATTTAGACACTTAGAAGTTAGTTAAAATCAACTTGGTCTAATGTGTCTTTAGGTAAAAGTGTGTTCTTTAGTATGCATTAGTAGGGATTTGTAGTTATGTAATCTGACGATCACAATATGTTCTAGACATAAAGTAATCCGATAACTCATAATGGCTACATTGATCTGTGGCTTAACATCTAATTGGTCCATGATCTCTATTTAAAGAGCATGGAAGGTCATTTGCTGATGATCGAATGTAAAAAACTCTCTTGTAAAATATTTTTCTTTTCAATTAATATTTTGTCTCAAGTGGTCGCATTGGCTAGGGTCGTGGATTGTTTCCCTTTCCGAGGGGCTTAACCACATAAAAACATCAGTGTATTGATATTTGATCTGGTTGTGTGAGTGGTTACTAAAGGTATTCATCCTATGTGGGAATACCCTATTTTGTCAAACATGTTATCAGAGCTCGTTTGAAGACCCGCCTCTCATTGTTGATCGAGATATTAAAGTTGTGTTGACACATTTTTGGATTGTGTTATTTCTATGCATTTTGGGGTTGAGAGGATTGTTCCATTGCATCTATAACGCTTCTTTCAGTTATAAGCGTTTTTCATTTCACTCGTAAAGGTTTATGTTTGCCGAATATACAACCACAGAGATATAAAGTCGGAATACGCACTTTTTTTTAATTTACAGAGTTAATGTTTTGGTTTTTTGTTTTTATTTCATGGTTACTACTCTTTCTGGTCTATGTATGCGCTCTTTGTTGTGCACTCTGTGCAATCTCGACAAACAAAAAACAG
This sequence comes from Picea engelmannii, assembly GCA_009831015.1. NCBI lineage: Eukaryota > Viridiplantae > Streptophyta > Pinopsida > Pinales > Pinaceae > Picea > Picea engelmannii. The sequence goes on from ML823463.1 coordinate 103,206, forward strand.
AGCGAAAAGTATTTTCTCTTTTGCGTATGCTCTTTTCTCTGTGTTGTATGTGAACTCGGCAAATCAGAAACAAAGAGAAAACTTGCATTTTCCGAGTAAGATAACCGATATCTAACCCCATTCTTGTTGAGATTCAAAATTTGTAAGCATGCACTTCGAGGGAAAGAGACAACAACAACACTCCCCTCCTGCATTAAAATTGCTATATATTTTACTCTGGCTCACTTGGTTGAAAGTTGTTTTATTTAATAAGAGGTCTTGAGTTCAAGTCTCTCTTTTTTAAGTTACTTTCTGAAAAAGTTCAATCAACCTTGAGTTATCTCATAATTTTAAATTGCATTTTACTTAAATTATAAAAGTGAGTCACTATAAAATAACTTTAATATTTTATATTTAAGTTATTTTTTGCATGCAACTTTAATTTATAAAGTAACCTCATTGTAAAAGTGATTCTCACTTATTTTATAAAAGTGGGTCGCTTTATAAGTAACTTATTTGTAAAAGAGAGCTTATAGGCAAAAGTGGGTCACTTTATAAGTAACTTATTTGTAAAAGAGAGCTTTTGTGGGCAAGATGGTCATCTAGACTCTAAATATTTTAAAAGATGGAAGTCTTGGAAGCAGCAATGAAGAAGCACAACATCAATCTACATTCTTCTTCTTCTAGCTCTCCTTCTCATGGACATGCACTTTTTGCTTTTGGTTTCTCCTTCAATGCAACATCTACTTCTTTTGATGAGTGGTTTATTAATTCTGGAGCATCTTATCATATGGCCAAGGATAAAGCCATTTTTTCTGCTCTAAATGAATGTAACACCAAACAAATATTTGTTGGTAATGATAGATCTCTTAGTGTTGTAGGGCCTGGAACAGTGCAAGTAGATAATGGTCGTTTCAATGATGTATTATGTGTTCCAAATCTTTCTTACAACCTTCTATCAATGTCTCTAAGCACTCATTTAGGTGAAGGTAAAACAGTAGGGTTTTCACCTCACCAAGTTGTAATTAAGGATTTAAAAGATCCTAAGCATGTCCTAGCAACTGAAATTGTTGATGATATTACCAGGTTGTACAAATTTAACAACTTTGGGTCATAATCTTTTCCATCAATTTTTGTTGCTCGTTGCGATGACTTGAGCAAACTTTGGCAAGAGTGGTTTGGTCATCTAAACTATCACTCATTGCAACAACTATGTAATCAGCCTATGGTGACTGGTCTTCCTCTCGTTTCTTGCAGAGATAGTGTTTGTGTCGATTGTGTTCTCAGCAAACATCATCAGGACAATTTTAACAAACATGCCTCTTGGCACGTTGCAGCCCCTTTGCAACTTGTTCACAGTGATTTGTGTGGTCCACTTTCTTCTCCTTCTTTCCATGGGTGCAAGTACTTCTCAACTTTCATTGATGACTTCTCCAGATGTACTTGGGTTTACTTCTTAAAACATAAGAGTGAAGTTTTTGACATGTTTTTGGCATAGAGGAGCCTTGTAGAAAAACAATATGGACATCAACTTCAAAGGTTAAGAACAAATAATGGAGGCGAACATGTGAACAACAAATTTACAAGATACTGCATTATTAAAGGCATTCAAATGCAACACATTGTCCAATATACACCACAGCAAAATGGCGTTGCTGAGAGAAAGAATCACACATTAAAGGAAATGGCTAATTGTATGATCCAATCTAAATGATCAAGTCTTCATTATTGGGCATAAGCCATCAATTGTGCAAATTACATAGTAAATCGCACTCCCACAAAGGCTTTAATAAATATAACAACGGAAAAAGAATGGACTAAAATTAAGCCAGATGTAAGCCACTTGCGTGTCTTTAGTAGTATAGCGTGGGCTCAAATTTCGAATAAGAAAAGGAAAGCATTACAGGCTAAAAGTGAGAAGTGCATTTTTGTTGGATATTCTAAAGATGTCAAACTTGTAATCACCTATTGTTGGATATTCTAATCTGGAGTCAAACTTGTAATCACCTATACTACTCTTGAAGTTGATACCACTTTATACTTTCAGTTAGTTGGTAGCCTCTTATATTTGACTCATACCCATCCTAATATTTCATTTGTTGTTGGTCTTGTTGCTCGATATATGCAAACACCCCATGAAGGCCACTAGAAAGTAGCAACAAGGATACTTCAGTATATCTGGGGTACAGTTCAGTTTGGGATACATTACAAGGATACTTCGGTATATCTGGGGTACAGTTCAGTTTGGGATACATTACAATTCAAGGGGGGCTCCTTTGTTGGTTGGTTTCATTGATTTAGATTAGGTCGACGACCCCAATGATTGAAAGTCTATTGTAGGTTGTGCTTTTAGCCTTGTAGGAAACAAAATGCTATTGTTCTTTCTTCAGCAGAAGCAAAGTACCTGTCAACGGTCAAATTTGTATTTCAGTGTGAATATGCGACCGTGTGAATGTTTACAAATTTGAGTTCCAAGATCTAATCTTGCTAGGTGCAATTCCACTGCACCGCTCTCATTTGTTAATCTTCTATAACCGAGCAGTATGAACGAGGAAACTTAACAATATTTCACTCAGAACTAGTTGACCAGATACATGACAGATCCAATCAACTGACAATAGATAGTTGAGTCAATTGTCTCTGAATCTGCTGCATCAATCTTCCTCCAATTTGTCACAAGAGGTGTAGACATGGGCCTGCAGTCCATAATCTTGAACCTACGCAATATCTCTACAGCATACTTCCCTTGTCCTACGAAGAAGCGCTCATCTGTCTACCAAACCTCTAGACCAAGGAAGTAATGCATCAACCCAAGGTCTTTCATCTCAAACTCCGCTGCAAGGTTTCCCTTGCACTCTGCAATCAGCTGCTCATCTCTAGTAAGAGAGAAATCATCTACATAGAACACCAGTATGAGAGGCACCTCACCTGCAAGGAAATACAGGTTCATATCAGCCTCGCTCCATTGGAATCCCATCTCTCTCAAGTAACTGTCAATCCTCGAGTACCATGCTCGAGGTGCCTGCTTGAGCCCATACAAGGGTCGTCTCAACCTACAAACATGCGTCTCTTTGTCACCAACCTCAAACCCCTGAGGTTGCTCGATATAGACTTCTTCCTCAATAACTCCATTGAGGAAAGCAGTGTTCACGTCCATCTGATGAACGCGCTAATGAAATCACTGCTCGCATGGATGAATACTTGGCCACCAGGGCAAAAGTCTTCTCATAATCAACTCCCTCTCGCTATGAGAACCCCTTGGCCACGAAGCATGCTTTGTATTTCTCCACGCTTCCATCTGTTGCATGCTTGACTTTGTATAGCCATCTGGAACCAACTACCCATTTTCCCTCATGCCTGGGCACCACCTCCCATACAACATTCTTCATAATGGAGGCATACACCTCCATTATGGCCTCCTACCACAATCCATGTTGTGCAGCCTACTCATAACTAGAAGGCTCTACATCAATAAGTTGCGTCATCAATGCCAAATACCCAAACCTCTGTGGTGGTCTACTCTGTCTGAATGTCCTCTCTAGAGGCGCTACCAGTCTGGAGTCACTGAATGTGGACCTGTACCACTTAGGTCGTGGCCTAGTGTCATGTTCCTGCGGAACTACCTCGTGCTGCTCCTCATCATCAATCTCTTGATCAACCTGTCCAACAGTATCCCTTTGAACACTTGTAACTGTACCTGTACCGGTACCCTGTGTCTGACTCTGTGATCATGTGCTCTAACCCTGTGCCTCCTCAATATTGGTCCCCGAGTCCTGTCCCTGCTGGTCCTCTGTCTGTGTTGGCAAATCCCTGGAGCTCCTCAAGGCTCACTCTTCCTCGAACTGTATGTCTCTACATACCACGATCTTCCTGTGTGCTGGCACAATTTCCGATAGGCCTTGGAAGCCTTGCTATATCCAACAAGTATCCCCTTATCTGCTATGGGGTCCAGCTTTGTCCTCTTCTTTGAAGGGACACGACAATAACATATGTTGCCCCAGATGCAAAGATGATTCACATCCAGTCTGGTAACTGTAAATACCTACTGGGGTATCGACTTCCCCAACACTATGTGGGGAATCTTGTTCTGAATATAAACAGCGGTGCGACTAGCCTCAACCCACAAAAATAGTGGCAAACCATGATCATGTATCATCACCCGTGTTGCTCCGACTATTGTCTCGTTCTTTCTCTTGACCACTCCATTATAGTGAGGATTGTAAGGAACTCACATCTTAATCCCCTTTGTTGTGCAGTACTCTACAAACTCCTTGGAGGTATACTCAGCCTCGTTGCCTGATCTTAACACCCAAATCCTCCTTCCAATCTGGTTCTCTACAAGAGCCCTGAACTCTCTAAACATGTCAAAGACCTCATCCTTGGTCTTTAGGAAGAATATTCAGGTCTTCCTGGAGTAGTCATCAATGAATAATACAAAGTACTTGAAGCCACTCACTGACTCCATGCTCATAGGACCACATACATCTGAGTGTATCAAATCCAAGACCCCCCTTGGACCTGTGCTCGCTCGGTGGAAATGGCATGTGGGCATACTTGTCCATTGCACAACTCTTGCAAGGGTCATGTTTCTCTACTGTGAACTTAGGCAATCCAGTGACTTCTTGTCTTAGATGCCCCAATGCACCAAAGTGTAAGTGCGCCATCCTCCTATGCCACAACTCTCCCATATATGTGGTTGTACTGACCAGTGCTCTCGCTAGCTCGAACCGTAACATGTATACATTTTCTTCCCAAACCCCAATGATCGTGGCCATCTTTGTTCTGGACCCTACTGGTCTCACGAACACCTTTCCTTTACGGAAAGAGACCTCATTCCCTTTGTCCACAAGGGTGGATACTAAAATGAGATTCTTTGTCAAGCCTGGAACATATGAGACATCAACAAACCAGAGTGGTTTACCCGACTCCCTTTGAAAAGTAACCGTGCCAATGTTAAGAACCTAAATAGATCTACAAATATAATCACCACAAACACTGAATACACAATAGATCCATAGAGCAAGATAGAAGAACAATATGGAAAACCACCACTTTATTATAGAAACCCTTGAGGTAGGGCAACACCATACAATGGATCCTATTATAGAAGGGATCCGCTCCTGTTCACTTGCCCCTTCGAGGGGGCATCCTCCTATTGAACTACCGCTCCAAATACAATAATTCTCTTCATGTCCTATTACATTGCTTGAACCCCTTTATATAGTGCTACCATCACCTGAGAACATTCTAGAGTTGGAATCTTCTAGAATTAGAACCTTCTAAAAAGACCTCTTACATTTTATTATATCTAACTACCCACTTATTATATCTAGCTACCATAGTGGGTCTTATTTAATAATAAGTGGACCTAGTCCACCTTACATTGAATGGCCTCCACTATTATCACTATGGGCCCTCTAGGCCCCCACTACTACCTCTCTAAATACCTAACATTCCATCCCCCTTATGAAAGCGTTGTCCTCAATGCTTTATGTACAACCATATACCAAGGTCCCATGGATAATTGTGGACCATAATGCTGAAGAAGATTGGAGAACCAAAGTCCCATGTAGAAAGGAAAGCCACCATGTTGAAGTAGTCCAATCGTCATTGTAAATCGAGTCCCATGTCCAAGTGCTCATGTGAACTCCACATGGAAGATTTTGGAACCCAATAACCAACTCAAAATGATGCTCCAAAGACCGACACCTATCATGTGGATCCAAATAAGAAGATCCATCCACATAGTGGAAATGAGTCGTAGCAGAATATGGAAGGAATAATACCACTGTAGAATATGCAGGATGGAAACTGGTAATAACCATTGGCTCCCGATTTGTCACATTGATGCTCTCTACAAAAGGTGGATTAGAGTCATCAAATAAAATATGAAAGTGGTTGTCATCCCAGAAATGACAACTATCCATATACCAATCATCACAATTGGCCTCAAAATCGTACCAAGCATATATTTCTTGATTATATTCATCCTTGAGGTCCGCCATAAGAAATCTCTCCTGCATGCTACCCAATGAATCTTGAATACTACGAAAACTATCATTGAGGCCGTCTGTGAGGCCATCTACAAAGTCATCAAATCTGTCAAACAATTGGGCTTTGAATGTTTCAATAATCTGTATAATTTCTTTTAAGGTTTGAGAATAAATAGTCATCTGAGCACCCTATGAAAAATTATGAACTCTACAGTCCCGTCGTCGTCACGATAAAACCCAAAAAATAGAACAATAAGTTACAGCAAAAAATCGTGGTTTTTTCTGGAAAAACCCTGAATAACTGTTGAATTTTAAATGCTAATAATTTCACTTCTCGTACTACATTTCGGCTGATTTTGTTTTGAAATTGGGTGAAATTGTGAGAGGACCTCAAATCTATAATTTGTTTGGGGTAATTCGGCCTCCAGATGCTACAAAAATTTAAAAAAAAAAATCGTGCCTCCGTCCGCGGAAAAAACCCTAAAAAATTACAGATTTTAAAACTTCGATATCTTGACTTCCTGGAGTTCGTTTCAAACGATTTTTTTTTTCAACTTGGGTGTTTTTCTGAGAGAAACTCAGATCTACAATCTGTTTCTATAAATTTTGCACAGAAATATACCGAAATTTTCTGGAATGTCGAAGCTTTTAGCAAATTCCTCCACCTCTGCAGATGTTGTCATTTGTGACTTATTCTTCTTCTTCTTCTCCGGACATTGAGGCAAAGTGTCCCATCTTGTGACGCTAAAAACATTTGACTTTAGAAAAGTCAATGTCCTATCATCGATCTTCTCGCCCACTGCTGTAAGTTCATCCTTGATCTGTGTAATCCTGGTAAGGTAGGAAACAACACTCTCACCCTTGGCCATCTTAGTGCCACGCAATCTCTCACGCAACACAATTACCATGTTCTCATTCTTTGTCTGATAGAGGTCGCTCAAGACCTTCCACATATCCTTTGCGGTATTCTTTCCTGAGAGATGTGGGATCACATGATCTTTAATCCCATCAAGAACTAGGCTCTTTGCTTGAGCCTCACCCTTCTTCCAGATGGCTAGTTGAGCTGCATCTGTAGGAGCAATTCCAGTGTCTGGTGTATGTTCAAGGACATCATTGACATCCAACACCATAGTCATTCTTTCTTTCCAGGTGGGGTAGTTCTGAGTCCCATGTAGCCTATCCTCAACCCTCAAAGACATGGCCATTGATGAATAGTGTTACCTGTCCAAACCCTATAAAAAACAAATCTGTGTTGTTGTAATAAACCCTTGTGCAATTTCCTCTTCAACAGATCTGAACCAATCTGCCTTGATGTTGTCACTTCAACAGAACTGCTCCGATACCATGTGAATCTTCTATAACCCAGCAGTACGAACCAGAAAACTCAACAATATCTCACTCAGAACTTACTTAACACTTTAAATAACTTTTCTGAACTTGAACATCTGCATCATCCGTACAGTTCTCTCCATAAACTCTGCATCAGCTGGTACAGCTACCTTCAGATCTGAAATTGGTCTCTGCAATTGGTCTCTGCTAACAGTCAAGGAAGAAAGGTCAATATTCTGTTGGATTCTCCTCCGTCTCCTCTGCAAACCTGTCCACCAAACCTCTCCGGCGATTTACTCTAGATCGCCCTCTCTCTTAGAGCTCAATGCTCAAGTGATGTGCCCCCTCTACCAAGTTGATCTTCTTATCTCTCCATGAGGCAAGTGAAACCCTATCTCCAAAATGGTTAAGGGCTGAGATCAACCCTCATCCTCTCAATGAGATGGATGACCAAGATTAAAAGACCATCACTTAAATTATTTTCACTTTTAACTTTATAAAAAGTGTTCAATAAGTCGACATTAAAATATAACACATTTAAGTGACTTTTTCCTAAGTAAACTTTAGGAAAGAGATTAACACATCAAATTGGTTAAGTTTCATTGTCCTCTTCCATGCTAGGATGACACACATGGAAGAAGACTTTCTGAGTTACTCGTCTCAACATCATTCACCCCAGTAGAGATCATAGGAAAATTTCATCACTCTTGATTCTCTGCAAAATCAGATTTCGTGAAATTCATGTCCAAATATTCCATTCATGAACAGACAACAAAGGACCACAACCAAAGCAAAGAAAGCTCTACTGGGAAATAATTTGGAAGATGAAAAACAAGCAAAGAAAGATAAAAGTGGTGTGACAAAAATACACTGTAATCCAGAGAATATTGTAAGAGTAATTTGGCAATCCAATCAGGAATAAGAACAACCAGAAGAGCAATGACTGCAAAAAGCACTTTAGGTAGAAGACAAAGGTAGAGATCCAGTTCAAAGAAATCTCTGGGAAAGACTAGAAAATTCAATACACTACAAAAGCTAAATGTAACTATTGACTCTTGTTGACTTATGGGAATATGGGAATAAACAAAAGCTAAATGTAACTATTGACTTAAGCCACTGAAATGTCAATGCATAATGGGGCCAGAATCATTTCCAGAGAACAATAATTGTTTTACTTCTCAAAATGAATTAGAAAAAAAATGATGAGAAAAAAAAACACTTAAAATGGTGACCATGAGCTCCTTCAACAAGTCAAGAAATGATTGTCCTCTCCAAAATAAATGTATAAATAGTTATTTGGCATTTACATCATGACTTGCTCCCAGAAATGTTCTCATTGTGAACAGCATAGACAGTACTAAATCTAGTTCAGCAATCTGACCATTGACATGCAACAATAAAATGAAGAGCACAATAATCTCACCTGCAGTTGAGTCCGAACTTGCTCCAGCTTAGATTCCTGTAACACAGATCTTTGTCAAAATTGAACTTCTGATTGCTTGTGATGCTGAGTTACTCTCTCACATTTGATGCTTAGAAAGTTAAAATTTTAGAAAAAAAAATCTTTGAATTGCTACAAAATCCAACCTGCTCCTGAAGTGCCTCTTTCAGCTGAGACACCAGAGCTGCCCGTTTGGTTTCACTATTTTCAAGTTGTTCAATGCATTGCCTCAAAACAGTTTCCTGCTCTTCAAGTTCATCTTGTAGGGTTGAATTTTGGAGATGTCCTGATCATTCAAAACCGAGATTTACATAACACAGAATAAAGGGAGAAGGAAGTAAACAGCCTAAATAGTAAAAAGATATCCTAAGTGAACCGAATTAAGGAAATGTGTATACCTTGCAAAACAAATATTGAAGAAAAAGGCGTGATATATAAAATGATAACATAGTAAGAAAATTATCTGCATTATATACAAACAGAGCAATCTATAAAAGGCTCTGAAATAAACATTCTCAGAAATAATAACTGATTTGTCTTCTAGTACTTGATTTTTCTCGTTTTAAAATTCTTCGGGATATTTTGGGGTTTATTGTGAAGAAAACAGGACCAATATCTGGAGGAATTCAAAGATACCTAGAAAGAAAGTGCTTTGGGGAACTAGTATAACTGGAAATATTGTGGGAAAGTTTCAGGAGACCTTCAGGGTTAATCCACCTTTTGAATTTCAAGTACTTGGAATATATCTAGCTATTATGTTCTAATCTCATTAAGAAATTAAATGCTTTTTTGAGACATTATGTGTTTGTTATTGTTGAAAGACAGGAGTCATGACGGGTTTTTTCGTAGTTAAATGGCCCATTGTTCGGTAGTGGGCTCCACCTCCACCTATATATCATCATTACAGGACATTACTATCTTTCACTTAGACACCACAAGTTCACTTAAGCTTTTTACCTGCATTAACACTCAGAACGTGCCTATCATGTTTTAAACCTTGGTTATCATCACCATAAGTTCTCCAACTTACCCACAAGGCCACAGCCCAATAGACAGTCGAGTGACCATGTCATTAAGGTCCCCACACAGCATAAAACTCTAGTAAGATCATTCAGTCTAAAGCAGCTAACGGAGCCCAGGTCAGGTTAGTAATGGCAATTTGATAAGTGACTAAATGTTGAAAATTATAGCTCGGACAGGAATTAGTTCGAAATATTATCAAAAAAGTAATTTTCGAAAAGTAATTCTATTTTGTAATTCACTTGAGTTAAACAGTGAAAGTCTTATTTTTAGCAGTTGAGTCTAAAAAGTATATTTCATGTATGCATGACTTAAAGTAGGAGTAATCTCAAAAATAGATTAGGGTTTTGGTCTCACTAAAACTATAAAGACAGGTCAAGATAGAGAGTTAAAATACACAAGAACACTCGAGCAGGTTGAGTGAGAGAGGGTGAGAGAGAGCAAGCAGCCAGGAAAGAGGCATTTCCAGGCAGCACCAGTTTCGAACGGAGATCCATACATTTCTGTACAGTTGTATGGAAGTCCATACAATTACCTTGCATATCTGTGCAATCGTACAGATGATCCATGTAGTGGTACAGACAGGTCATACAGGTTGTCCTGCAGACTGTATAGCAGTTTTCTGCTGTTTCTGGTTTTTTCCGGCAGGCTGTACCTCTCAGTCAGGCTGTACAAGCTCAGTTCAAGGTGATTTTTGGTAACCGTGCAGTGCTGTTTTTTGGGCAGCTTGTGGAGGTTTCCTTCTAAGTTTTTCAAAGGAATGAAAAGTTGATTTGAATGAGTAATTAATGGTGTATGTGTGAAATTAAATTTTATGCTTCCACTATTTGATTTCCAGCTATTGTGTGATTAATGCGATGGTCTGAAATTTATTTCTGTAATAATTAAATTCAGCAATCTACTTGTTTGATTGAGATCATTAGAACTTTAGTCACCTAGGGCTTGGGAATTTTCACACTACAAGGGTAACATTATTATGATAGAAATTGACTAGGTACAAATGAGACCAAGCTGCTTGCTTTTGTAAAATGACTGTTAATATGAATAGGGCTGAAAATTGCTAGATTATTTGTCATTACTCATATGAGACTTCTTGATTGTGAATTCCATGACTAAAAAGTGGCGTACGAATCAAAAGCTCCATGATCTTTTGGAAGAATATAGCAACATGACTTCTGCAACTCCAGTGAATGATTTTATTTCATGAGAAGAAATTTGAATAGGTTAGGAGCTAAAAATTGGCAAATACAAATGGGTAATTCCATTGCATAAGAAATTGGAATAGGTTGGCAGATAAATTGGCAAAACATAAGTGGAATCAAGAACAGTGAACTTGTAAACTTGTGCCTGTCAAGATAGAACTATGGAAAGTGGTTTGTAGGACAATTAAGAAAGATGATTGAGGAGGAACAGATTAATAATTTTAAAAGAAAGGTGCAATTGAGGACCAAAAGCATTGCTTCTATTAGTCCTGATCAGTGAGCCTTTTATATGATGTGACGAAGAGTTACAAAAGACATAGAAAAGAAAACCACCGTGTATATTTACAAAGTGTCGCCTTTTAGGCAGTTATTTTGAATCTCAGGTTCCAGCAAGGCATGCAAAGGAAGGAGTTAACCTATTTGTCACAACTGAGAAGACAAGATAAGATAATTTTATTAATGTCCAACAAATGACCACAAACGTAGGTCAATGCTACTAAAATAGTACATCCAGTATAGGTACAAAGTGGGAGTCAAGGTTGGAGCTGGAAGGATTAGGTGAAGCAGAGGGAGATTGTAACCCATGGTCTTCAAGGCCAAGGAAGAATGTGCTATCCTGGTTCTGGAGATGAGAGAGATCCACACAGAACTTAAAAGTAAGCAAGGAGTGTCATACTGTCTATGGTGGAGCGTCCAAGAGCATTGTTTGGTGGCCTCTAGCTTCACAACTTGACATCCATAGAAAATTATGCCAGTGACCCCACTTGTTCCCATTCATTATGTGGTCTGTTATTCAAGATAAATAGTATCAACATTATTCAAATGCAGGCAGACGGGTTTATAAGCAAAATTTATTTTTTCTTGGAGTATGGCAACTCAAGCCAGATGTTTAATGTTTTTCTCTACTTAAATTGTCTTCTTTTGGAGTTAATGCGATCAGAATCCAAGACCTTATATCAACTCTTTGTTCAGCTTAATCTTTATATCAATGCCATAATGAAAATTGATAAAAAAGAAACAACATAGCAGACAATCAAGCACCACTCTACAGTAAGAGTTCTTTATAGCCCTACCTGTTTCACAGGCATTTTCAACATCCTTGTCCATCTTCTCTACACGTCTGACACAAGACTTACATTTTGTCAAAATCGCATCCTCATCAATATGGCCATCATGGACAGCTTGAAAAGCTGATACAATTTTTTCTGGTGTACCTCCAACAGCAAGTTTCTAATATTTGGCAGAAGAATAAAAAGTTTCAGTATTAAATTGTGTCTAAAAATTTTGGCAGCAGATAAAAACATCAACTTATTTTTACAGATAAAACAGAAATAGAGACAAGAAGGAAAACATCTCTTACTATTTTCATGGAATGTGGAGTCTTTCTTACTATTTTGATGGAGTGTGAACCTTTGCCATTGACCTCCAATGCTGGAGGAGGATCCTTACCAAGCATCTCTTCCCTAAGACTCCGCCCACGAGATCCAAATACTTTCCGTTCTTCCCATATATCGACCTACAAATTTCGAATTTGTGAACAATAATCAAGTCAAAACACAATGATGACTAAATCAGTACTGCAAATTTAGTGCATTTCATTACATGTTTTATGATATCAAACAGGCATGGTAAGGAACGGTAAATCCACAAATATAAAAAAATCCAAATGCAAAAGGAAAAGCATCATTGGCTTTAAATTAATACTGAAATGTTAGCAGTATCCCAAGTAACCTATAAAAACGATTGATTCATTACTATTAGATCTAAGTTATAAACATCAGGATCATCTATCATATCAACTCCACACAGAACATGATAAACACACAAATGCCCATAAGGCAAATATTCAATAAGCATAAAATGTACAAAATGTCCATGATACAATACAATGGATTCAAGACCCAATTGTATAGTGCAATACAGAAAGGGTGGTGACCTTTCATTATATTATTATATTATATTAGTATAATAATGTATATAATTATTATTATAAAATATTATAATAACAATACCATTGGTGATAATCATTAACCCGAAGTCAAGATTATATACTAACAGTTACAAGACCATCCAAAGAGACAGATCGGTCTACAGATCTACCATTATTGAGTCATTAAGGAAAGCATACCAATCGAAAAACCACACTCCTTCCATACTCCTCTCCATTCTCATATACATCCTTGAGAACTGCAGGAAGAACCTTCCAAAATTCAGCAACAAATTCCGATCCTTTTCGCTTGCTATTTTGTAAAATGTCATTTGCAAGATACAGGAATGGCACCCGCTGTTCTCGGAGTGAATTATGGAATTGTCTATCCCATGTTTCCACAACCTGCTTTGCTTTCTTCCGGTGGAAGATACACCAATGTGATAATGCTAACCAGAGTCAAGGAGACATAATTCACTAAAACAAACATGAATAGATAAAATTCCAACATTACAATTTGCTTCTACCAAAGTACAGCATTTAATAAAAATAAATCAAATAAGATATGTTGTTTCAGTATTTGGAAAATCCCATGAATGTCTATGTATGCAGTCAGAATTCTTGCATTTTATATCTTTTGAAATATTTATAGTCTAGAAATATTATAGGCAAAAACAGATATGGACATCTTATGGAGACTTCCTTTATAAATTACATGTGCAACTTAAGACTCAGAGTAACCTGTTGAAACTTCAAAGTGATAAAAAAATCCAAGTTTAAAAAACAAGGATACTCTCAATACTCTGTTGCGAGTTGTTCAGCTTGGAAAGCTTGTCAGCTAATATTTGTTCGTTAAATGCACTGATGTTCATCCCTTTCGATCAGATGTTCCACTTGATTTGCATGTAAAAGCTCTGCAAAAGCCTGCACAAAACATAAGTTAGCCAAAACTAGAAAACGATTTTTAGTGCTTGCATGGCATTGTCTCAAACAACACATTTATACGCCTTTAGTCGTTCCTAACAGCATAATATGGACATTTCAGACTCTTGCTTGATACATGAAAATGCTAGTCAGTTGCCAAGCCCAGTGTTTGAGACCTCACTTACCCAAAATGGGGATTTCTGAACAGAACTATGGGAGTTGTATAGTGATAAATTGAGTCACCTTAGTCTAAGTAAAGCAGGGAAACTTTGCGAAAGCATAGCTTTTGCGGATGCCAATATATTATAACAGACCGTTCCCAATGTAGTTGGATAACTTCCAACTAACAACTGTAGGAGGAGATTCAAATGACTTGAAGACGTGATGAATGGATCGTCATGAAGACCTTTATTAATCTTCTAAGTTCTAAGACAGTGAGATATTATGAATATCCAATAACAAAGTTGGAAGAGACATAAAACTAATCGTTAATCTCATTGTTTGAAGCTATGAAGAGATCTTGGTACACCAGAAATGGATGTTCCGTGTATCTAGTAGAGTCCTACATAATCACTGCCAGTGGAGGAAGAAAATGGCTCCTAAAAGTGATCTTGAGGAGATTGGAGATGCCTTGAGCATTACATTCATGTACTATACAGTATACCTTATTTTTCTAGTGACACTAACTGCTTTTGGTCATCTGCAGACACTAATATGCCTTCTTACACTCTCTAAGTACATGTGCAAAAATGTGGAAATAAAGTTGATTACTAAATCAGCAACCTATAGAAAAGTCAATATTTTTCAAAAACGACTACCCTTTTCATGGTATTATCACAAACAAGGAGATGGAAGCATTTTCTGTCCAATATCATAAGCAGGGCATATCCATTGCA
>ML823464.1:50795-70412 GCA_009831015.1 Picea engelmannii
TAAAACTAACTCCTAGAACTTGTAATTAAAATTAACTTAGCAACTTAGGGACTACCCCCCTTGGCTTCCCTAGGAGTAAGCCTAGACGGAAGAAGTTCCTGTCAAGGTGACAGTGTGGGCAGGAGCTTAGACATTGTGTCTCCAAGGGCACACTAAGTGAGCAGGACTTAGCTCACGTCTGCAAGTGTGCATTAGGACGGCAACACCTCTTAAGTGTCATTTTTCAGCCTATATTCATTGCTAATCTTGATGATGATTTAACTAACTAGTTTAGATCTTTGTATGCTGATTTAGAAGATTTATTTGCTGATATAAACTGTCATCTGCTGCTGCAAATTAGGGACAGTAAGCTTAACTTGCTGATCCAACTAACATACATCATTGCAAAGTGGTTTTTCTTGTGTCTCGGGCAGGTATTTCACCATTTACAGGTTACTCAACATCCTTGGCAACCCTTGGACCTTCCCAAGACTTCATTCCACACATTTCACTCCACTTAGACTTGACCTCTAGGGGCTTCACTCCCATCTCTATCCATATCCATCTCATTCCCCCTAGGGTCACCGGGATTGCCTCCCTAGAGTGACCTAGTCACCCTTGAAGTGCGGGACCTACATCGAGGTGACATTGGGTATAGGATTCCCAAGTTGTAGCACTTGCTTTGTGGTTGGGTCGGGCTTTTCCCAACCTACAAATTGCGCTATAACAAGGCTGATATAATTTGTTGCAGAAAAGTGTTTACAACAGCCTTATCTTTTCATTCTAGAATCTTGGATTTTCATCTTGAGTTTTGCTAGTCTTTAGCTAGTATTTTTCTTGTATCTTGTATTTGATCTCTAGCATTTATTTTGCATCTTATGATGCCATTTTATTGTTGATATACATTGTTACTAACAGCTGCTATTAAGAACAACAAGCTTAACTTGCTTGTCCAAGTGATTATACTACAGTATATGTTTGTCTCGCGTAGGTATTTCACCATTTGCAGGTTAAACAACATACTTAAAAACCTTCCCAAGACTTAATTCCAAGACCTTCATACCATTTAGATTTGACCTATAGGGACTTCATCTCCATCTTCATCTCATTCCCCCTAGGGTCACCGGGATTCCCCCCTTGGGGTGATTACCTCACCTCTAAAGTGACGGGGACACCTGCCTAAGGTGACAATGTGTAGGTGACCTCTTAGTTGTCGCCATTTAGTGGTTGGGTCGGGCTTTGCCTAACCTACAACTTGTGCAATAACATTTTGACGTCGTTGCCAAGGAGGATTTTGAATCCTCTTCGGAATCCTAATGACACTTTGGCAAGCTATCCCAAATCCTTTCCCTTAGCTTGCCTGGCAACTCCACCCCATGGACATTCCCTTTCCACCCTTCTTGATGAGCTCATCTTGAAGCTCATCTGGCGACTCCACCTTCCCAGAACCCTTCCTTTCCCAAACCTTTTCCCCCTGGGAGGTTCAAGCCTTCTAAGGTTTACCAAAGAAGGCCTCCTCTCAAATCTCTCGTTGTTAAAACCCTCTTCCATATTACCCTTGCTCTTGTTCCAATGGCTCACCCTTGGGCAAAGGACCTCTACAAACCTCTCAACATGTCCTACATCCAAGGATACCCTAATACCATGCCAAAAGAAGTCAACAAGTGGTTGCCAAAGTTCCCAGGAAACAATGTGATAACTGCTGAGGACAATATTTATGTCACGGGTCGGGACATGGACAATGCAGGTATTGAGCATGAAGTTATTTACCTCATCATTAACCGAATAAGCCCTTGATTGGTTCAGAGGACTCCCTGACAATCATCTCACCTCCTATGAAGCTTTTGCCAACTTTTTCATGAATAGATGGTCAACAAAGGCAGATGGTGGGACACTTGGGGCTCAGTTTAATCAGATAAAGAAAAAAGGAGAATGAGATGGTAAAGGAATTCAATACCAGGTTTGACAAGTTGTACAATCAAATTCCAACAGATTTTTGTCCTACAGCATCATCAGTTCATCTCCTTTACATGAATTCTTTTGAAGGGAAGTTTTGATTCATTCACAAAGACAAAAAGCCCACATCATTGGCACAAGCCAAGGAGTACAATGTCGATATTGAAGAAAATCTCCTTGATTCAAGGGTGGAACCTTTTCACTACCCTCGTGTCAAAGCAGAAGCAAAGACTAAGGTTTCCAACAACAGTGCTCCTAATCTGATTGCTCTCTTAACTCAAAACATAGACTAGATGAATACTCAATTTATCCAGGTGCAAAATCAGCTTATGAGTCATTTGACTACAGTGGAAAGAAATCAATCTGCTCCCAGACCTCAATTTGCCAGACAGCAGAGAGATGCCACAGGTCGGAAACCAAGGCCTCAACAAGAGGCAAAGGCCCTGTATACTTTGAAACCAGTTGGGACAGTTGATGTAGAAGCTTGGTGCCTCCTGTGCCAAGAACCCCACAGAGAAGATGAATGCCCCCGATGAGACGAAGATTCTCCTGACGATATGAATTTCATTGATATGATTTGCACTTTCCAAGAGGAGCAAGTTACCCAAGAGAAGATCAATGAAGACAGAAGAAGAGGAGAATGAGAGGGGAGACTCCGGGCCTTGAATCAATTAACAGATGATCAGAAGAAGGAATTAAAGAAGAGGGAATATCTGACCTACACTAGAAGAAATAAAACTCCAGCCCCTCCGTCACAGCCTGATACTCCTCTTCCATCAGTAGAGAAGGTAGCTCCACCACCTCCACCTTCGATATGTGAGTTGTTTTCTAAGCCAACTCCTATAGATGATATTCAGTTAAATATAGATGTTGCAAGCATGTTTGGAAAATTGAATATGACGGTCCCAGTGACAGAGATGTGTAAGATCCCTTCTGTAAAAAGGGAAGTTTTAAAAGTCTTACAGGTGCCAGCTAAGAAGGAAGATCCTCCCATCATCTTTAACACTATGTATCTCGATCGGCCAAGGGACAAGAATCCCCCTTTCTATCTTTCATTAGGCATGAATGGCCTCCACTTGAACAATTGCATGCTTAAATTTGGGGCCTCAGCAAATGTCATATCATTGAGGGTAATGAAACAGCTTGGTTTGAAGACAACTTGACCTTATGGTAATGTATGTGGTATTGATTCCAAAAAGGTTAAGGTTCTCAGGGTATGCGAGGACATTTAGGTTTTCCTGATTGATTTTCCACATATCAGCATCCTCATGGACATAGTGGTAATCGATGTTCCAGATGCTTGGGGGATGCTCTTATCTAGGAGCTGGTCTACTGCTCTTGGGGGTTTCCTTGGCATGGATCTCACCCATGCACACATTCCCATGGGAGATGGCACCTTCCAGATATTATACAATCGAGAGAAAGTTGATAGACATGTGATGAATTCTGATGGTCCTGATTATGTCAATGAATGCGATTATGATGTGCCTCCATTGACCATTGAGTATGATCCATCTGAGCTACCCTTCATACAGGAAGATTCCATAGAGATGGTTCTTCCATGGACAGATAATAAGAAACTTGTAAAATACCATGGGAAGGAGCCAGGGTCTATCCAAATTTTGAAGAAAGAAGATGATAAACATGAAGAAATCATCAAAGAGACAGTCCGCATAGAGCCTCCTTGCTTTGAGAATACACCTTGCATCAATTTTAGTGAAGGAAGTCTTGCACTCATGTGAGAAAAAGAAAGGGCAAGCCCAGATATGACCAGAGAGATAACAACTCATGGCTTGGCCCGTACATGATCAAGAAGATGTCTGATAAAGAAAAGTACTATCTGACAACATTAGATGGGAGGAAGATGCCATTACCAGTGGATGGATCTCTTCTCCAACCTTACATCCAGGTCACATGACTTCTTCAAGGCCCATGCCCTAGGTAAGTAGGTAAGTCATCTTGCTTTCCCCTGCATTTGCATCTTGATTGCTCATACTAGTTTAGATGCATTTCATCTTCATTTTTCTCTACTTGCATATTGATTTCATGCTTAGCTTAGAAATTTAAAAAAAAAAAATGTCAAAATTTTTCTTTTCTAGATTAGTTTCTATTTTGGATTTCTATATATATATGGATGAAGGGTGATAGAACCACCCTAGATGCTTTGATCCCTTTGTCTGAGTTTTTGGCAGGCACAGGTCTACCAGGAGATGTTGTGGTTCTCATGCACTCTACGACAAGCACATGTTCCCAAGTAGGAGTCAGATGTTATTCCCATTTTGTGGATAACTAAGGAGATTATGTCTCGAGGCCCTCAGGTTGCAGATATGGAGTACCGAGAGACTACATGACCAGCAGTGTCATTTTGCACAGATAGAGACCCTTCCCACCACTACAGAGGTCACAGATTTCCAAATGGCATCCACCACACTAGTTGGCTTCCAGAAGGTAGTGGGCCTTGCTCCATGAAGTACAAGTCAGTATCATGGTGAGCATCATTTCAATATTTAAGGCATTTAAGTATGTTGTATCTTAGATTGCTCTAAATTTTATGATATATGCTTGGACATTATGCCTTTTGCCCTACTTCACCTTGGTGGTTGACATTGTGCCTTAGTAAGTGGTCTTCCTTGTGGATGGGTTTGCTACTAGGAACTCCCTTGAAGAGCCATCATACCATTCCTAACCATACTTAGCACTTTCCATCACTATTTCCCCCCATTTCCTTATCTCTCAGGATTTTAGGATGTATTGACCCAAGAAGGGGTTGTCCCTCATTCTATGGGAAGAAGGGGTTGAAGGCCCAAAGGGGTTGATGTTGGGTAAAAAGTAAAAGCCTATGTATGAACCTTCTAGATGCTTCCCCCAAGGATCACCCAAGAAAGCAATGAAACACTTATTTTTGAGAAAAGGGGGACCCTCAAAAAATATGATTAAGAACACTTAAAGGGTTAGTTGGAGGATAGGAGGTCTCATCACGAGCCGACCTATCATGTCCATGAATACCTAGTGGTATGACATTACCATCATCTGGTAACCAAGCCAAGGTAATGGCTCTCAGTTTTATGGATGAGAGAAAGGGGGTCTCATCACGAGACAACCTTCTCATTTCCACTAGGTGTTTGTGGGTGACAGTGCCATTATCTGGACACCACGCCAGGGAAGTGGCCTTCAACCTTTCCTTGAATTTATGAAAAAACGAAAGAATGGAAAAATAATGGGCTTGGAAAAAGTGCATTGCAAACGAAGGTACCACACACCCTCTACAAAGGCACCAATGAATGAGACACTACGACCTCTTGTATGTCATGAGCCCTATGCCCATTGAGTATTGACCCTAACCACTTCACCCACTTTACATGGCTTGGAGAGGGAACTCTTGGAAACTCTCCTTGACCTAGGGCAAGATCTACCCAATAGGACACCTCGTCAACCCTCACATATTCAAGCTTGACAAGTCGCATAATGTCTTTGAGCACTTAATTGTTTGACATAGTGATCTTTGATGCACATGCTTAGATGGCTCATTTATTGATTGGATTCACTAATCATGATGTTATGACTTGAGATCCTTGGAGGGAGTGCTTATTTGTCTTTGAAGGACCTAGTTGGTGGACAGTTTTGGAAGAACAAGCCTAGCTTGGGCTTCCATGGGGCTTGAAGCCCAAAGGTGGATGCGAAGGGTCCGCATGTCGGATGAGAAAAATCAAACTTGGAAGGCCTAGAAGATGACTTGGATGACATAACCTAGCCCCCACATGCCAAACGTTTTGCCTAAGAGAGGTAAAACGTCACTTCTAGAGGCATGACGTCACCTAGGGGGTTAGGGCTTGGTGGTGAGGTGACATACATTGGCACAAGGACGTTTTGAGGGGCTTGAGCCTTGATCATGAAGGAAGTTGTTTGGATGCTTGAAATGTGGCTTTGGGAAGCCTCTCTACTCTCCTCCATCACCAACGACCTCCTCCTAGTGCCAAAACGTCCCCTAAAGGGGTGACGTCCATATGAACTAGGGTTTTTCTTTGTGCAAAAGTGAAATTTAAATTAATTGTTTAATATTACTTTGTAAAAGGGGCAAGATTAGGGTCGTTGACCCCTAGTCTTGTGGTTTACCCTTAATTATGTGGACAAACTATCTTAGTGACATTTTGTATAAATAAGAGATCATAAGATCTCATTTTATGATAACTCTCCCTCTTGTGAGAAGTACTTGGTCTGAAATTTTCGCTACACTTGGAGTATTTTGCCTCTTGTGCTATGGAATAATGCTTTTATGGTTATGGTTGATGATGATGATGGTGCGCTATCTCTAGGAGGTCTTTCTCTTGCTTTTGTGGAGGTTTACTTTGGCTTGTTAAGGATTTTTCTTGAATGGTATGGTCTCTTTACTTGTTATTATCATTTGTAATTCAAGATAAGGTTGTTTTGGCCAAGGCTAGATAGGGAGTATAAGGATATACACCCCTATCCTAGTTTCCACCATAATTGTTAAGCTTTTAAAGTTATTTTGCAAGAGTTTAGTTGAGGAAGTAAGAGGATTTACACCCCTCATCTTCAAACCCTAGCTAGGTTACTTGCCTTGGGAAGTAAGAGGGTTTACACCCCCAAGGATTTAGTAACCCTAGCTCTTTCTTTTTGACTCCATTAACCCATAACTAAAGGCACTAGTCTTGCATTGGAGAAACAAAATATTGCATTGGGAAACATGATTTCTCGTCATATTTACTTTTTGCAACTTGGATTGTGTTCCTTGTGCCTTGGGCACCTCACAGCTACTAGGGCGTCCCCATCAAAGGGATATTTCTTGCTGCTGTTATAAAATTGCATCTTCAGCCATTAGGGCTGCAGAAACCCTAACTCATTTGCTTGAATAACTCCCTAATCAATCATTGGAATTTGCCCAAAGTTTGCACACTTCCTCTTCTTGGTCTAGCACACTTTTTGGCAAAGTTTGGAGGGTTTTCAGTGGCTGATTTTCTTGCTGTAATACATTGAATGTTACAGCCATAAGGCTGATATAATTTGCTGCAGAAAAGTGTTTACAACAGCCTTATCTTTTCACGCTAAAATCTTGGATTTTCATCTTCAGTTTTGCCAGTGTTTAGCTAGTCTTTCTCTTGTACCTTCTACGTGATCTCTAGCATTTATTTTGCAGCTTATGATGCCATTTTATTGTTGATATACATTGTTACTAACAGCTGCTATTAGGGACAGCAAGCTTAACTTGCTTGTCCAAGTGATTATACTGCAATATATGTTTGTTTTTTCTTGTGTCTCGGGCAGGGATTTCACCATTTGTAGGTTACTCAACATACTTGGAAACCCTTGGACCTTCCCAAGACTTCAGTCCAAGACCTTCATACCATTTAGATTTGACCTATAGGGACTTCATCTCCATCTTCATCCATCTTCATCTCATTCTCACTAGGATCACTGGGATTCCCCCCTTGGGGTGATTACCTCACCTCTAAAGTGACAGGGACACCTGCCTAAGGTGACAGTGGGTAGGTGACCTCTTAGTTGTCGCCATTTAGTGGTTGGGTCGGGCTTTGCCTAACCTGCAACTTGTGTGATAACATAAAGCTACATTAACTCTAACGTCCTCAATTTGGTCTTTTGGTGTGGACTTATATTTACAACTACAAAGTCTAAGGCTACTTTAACATTAAAGTAATGATAATAAGTTTCTCTGGGTATTTATTTTGCAGTACAAGCTGGAACAACTTGAAACAGACAGATTCATTTTGGGGAAAACTGCCAGTGTGTTCACTTTTATGGATGGTCGCCTTTAGGCTTTAAGAGATGTTTCATTTTCTCTCTAAAAATGAGATGGAATATAATTACTGTGTGCTCTCCAGATAATCTGCTTATAACGAGGTTTCTAAATTTATCTCCATTTTCTTTGGCAGGTGGAATTGAATTGTTCACAAGCAATTAAAGAATCTGAGATGTCAAAATATCTGAACTGAAGATTACCAAGTTTATAATTGATATCATCCCCAACTTGGGATTTTCCCAAGCATCTGACACACATCTGTATCAAGGACGCTCATTTTTGGGACAATCAAGAAGAGAGTAGAGACTTACATATTGCAAATCCTTGCTGTGGTGCAGGCTTAGTCCTGACAGTTTTAGCATCTACAAGGACTAAATTTCATTAGTATGTAATATTTAGTGTCTAGTGGGTGATGTATAATCGGACTCAAATTATATACAAATGGAAATGTATACTAAAACGGTTGCTCTCTTATGCATAAAATGTTAGATTGTTCTTTAGCATCTCAGTTTAGTATTGTGAGTTGGACTTCCTCAATGGAATTCTGAATTTCATCTGTTTGTCATATCTTATTCATTTTCAGCCAGATTTCTTATAAGTCAATTGCTTCCCCATATACATCAGTTTTTCCAAACTTCTATGTTCTACCATACGTGTGTCTAGTCAACCAACTTGGTGTTATTACCTTATAAATAATTAATTCTGTTAAATGGAAGCTTATTGCTCTTGTTTTTCATCTTCTTAATTATTTGTTTTGCCACGAGTTAAAGAAGCTTCTTCTGTATCGAAATTTATTCATGCCTAAATCACAGTTTTATGTGTGCACTCTTGTTTTTTAACAGATGAACTGAAATTTTATAAAAGATACAAAGAAGCTGCATCATACCAGAACCTAACATTCCATAATTTCTGCATTATCTTGGTTCGTCATCCTCTTCTTTTATGTGGCATTGTCCTTGTTTTTTTATTTTTTCTGAAAACCATTCAAGACCTCCATAGCATCTTCCTCATGTCTACCTTAGCCAAAAACTTCAAGCTCGTTTTCCTCCTATGTCTGAATCCAATCTTGGTTTCCGTCCTCTTGAAGAATCAGAATCTTTTGCTTTGGGTTCCCAAATCATATGTTTGTCCATTTCAAAGACTTATACTCTGTTACTAAACCCAAGCATGGGTTTGCCTTATTTTTATCTTGAATATGTTAAAAATCTGCAAAACACAAGGTAACGCAAACATGTTGGCTTTTCTTGTCTAAGTTGGGAGGTGAAGCTAACACACCTATGCTTTGACCCAATAATTCAAATCTGTATGATGTATCTTTTTGTGTGCACTAATGATATATAATACATTTTTGTTTTCAAAAATAAATGTGCAAACCACGAAATTAAGCCTTGGAATGAAATGCTTCAATTGGCTTATGAAAGTATTGGGAGTCACACGATGGACTTAATATTGGTCACATTGAGCTTTGGCAATGAAATATATAGCAATGTTTTAAAACTTGGACTTGATCGAGGGGCAACTTGGACTCGGACTCGAACTTGGCCATGACTTGGACCGATTTGAATTTAATGACTCGATTCACTAAAAAATACATATGTTTAAATTTAAATGAAAAATATGTTTTAGAGATTCCAAACAAGTAGAGATAAAATACGCAAAGTTTGTTCATGTATATACCATGTAAAGGTAAATATATAAAAATGTCACCGAGTGCAGTACATATCAGAAACAAAACACATAATCAATGAGGCTCTAAATGGCTTCTAGAGTCCAAAAACAATGCTACAAGCTACTTGCCTACTGCAAATTATTGTTCAACATGACCATTCATCAAACTCATCACCGTTGCTAGAAATGAGATCCTCGACATGAGTTACCAAATCATCATCAAGATCAGAGCCTTCGAAATTGTCGGACTCATCAAGGTTGCAATTTGAGTTCTGAGTCGAACTTCGGTGCCTCTAGGTGCGAGCACAATTGGTCCATCTTTGAGCGAATTCACACGAAGAAGAGAAATTGTTTGGAACAAAAATGGTTAAATGATCTCATATTCGTGTAGTACAACCTCCAGTTAAGATGAAACTAGTTGTCAAATAGAAGACCTGATGCAAATCCCATTGTGTTGGATGATATTGATCCAACCTCAAAATCGGTAGAGGAGTCTCAACTGACAGAGTTTGATATTGATTTTGATATTGATGACTTAGGGTGGATTGGTTTGGATTCGGATCTACTAGCAGGAGTAAGCATAGCACCATGCATGGCACATGCAAGCACTAGACATGCATCTCATGCATGACGTTCTTTGCTAGAGGTTGAAAACTCAACACTTCCATAAATTCAAGGAAACAACAAAATTGAAACATGCAAACTATACTGAAGTAAACTATAACTATCCAAAGCAAGAATCTAATGATAAAAGGAAAATTACGAAAATAAACATAAACCATAAAGAAAAAACAAATGTAGCAAATAAAGACCCAAACTATGGTATAGAAGACTGCTTATAACAACAATGAAGTAAAGTATTTTTTGGATCTAGCCATTGACAAGAAGAGAATCAAGTTCACCTTCTAGAATTTATAATCAATATGTATTAGGTCCCATCTTTCCTGCAATATGGTAATGATTGAGCAATAAGTTTTAAAACTTTGTATGTTTTCCTTTAGCATCAATGAGTCTATCCCATTTCAGAACCAAATCACCGACTTCCAAATTATTATCACAAGCTTTATGTGTATCAAACTATCTTTCCATGATCTTCTAGTGAGTTGCAAATTTGTGTCTGGCCTTCTCCCTCTCTTCCTCTAACATAATCAATGTGTCAATTTTGTTTTAAGGACATAAGAAGGTTGACCTCTTGAAGCCTGAGACAATTTTAAGGATGGAAATAAAATATTAGTTGGAAGAATTGTTTCTTTCCCATATGCCAGGTAGCAACTTTATCATCCCATAGAGCATTAGACAAAGCATTATGCTAATTCCTAGGATTCTATGTTATGGTCCTTTTCAAAATTCGAATTAGAATTTTATTAGTTGACTATGCCACTCAATTACCTTGCAGATAATAGTTAGTTGAATACCTCAAAATAATTACCTTATCCAATGCAAATTTAGACCATAAAACCAAAGAAAAATAAGGAACATTATCAAACACAATGACAAAAGGAACCCCAAACCAAGTGATTAAATGTTGTTCCAAAAATTGAATAACTACCTTTTCATTTACTTGTGTTAAAGAGATAGATCCAAACCACTTGGTGAAACAATCTGTTGCAAATATACACTTGTGTTGTTTTGACGAATGGAGATTTATCTCTCCTATGATGTCAATACCCCACTACTCAAAAAGTCTATTAATCGTAACAGGTTGCAATGGGATTGATTCTCTTTCCTCTCTTCTCACTCTTAACTGAAAAGTCTTACATTTTCTCACATAAGCGTGCACATATCGAAAGAGAGTAGGCCAATAGTATCTAGCTCTTAATATTTTGGGAGTTATAGTCTCACTGGAAAAATGACCTCCAATTGGCCCATTGTGGAGATCCTTCAAGACTTTTCAACGTCTTCCTTTACCAAACATCTTAATAATACTGTGTCATAGTTCTTCCGAAAAAGGATGGCATTGTGTAGAAAAAACGGTCATATTGGTATACCATGAATCTATAGTAGTTGGCATGTAAAGGACTTTGTTACTATAAACAAAACATTCATTTTCCCATCCCTCTTCTTTAGTTGCATTATCTTGTGATTCTACAACCAGCTTAAGTAATCCTTGTTCTTGTACAACGTGAGCATGTTTTATTTAAAGATCAAACTCATGAATGGTTGTCATCCAATTTCCTCTACACTACCCTAATTCTTGTTGGGTAAACAATGATCAAATAGAGGGGTGAGGTATTAAAATTTTGTATGATTCTTAAGCATATAATACCTAAAGTGTTTGAAAGATTTATAGACAACAAAGGCTTACATATCTATGGCAAGGTAATGAAGTTTTTCTCCTTGTATATTTGGACTCATAAAATAGGCAGGTGCTTCATTTCCTTCAGAGTCTTTCTGCATCAGCATCGTTGCAAGAGAATGATTAGAAGCAAAAGTATAAAGAAAGAAATCACAATTGAAGTCTGAATTACATAAAATAAGAGCATTAGATATAACAATTTATTTTTTTTCAAAGGATTCCTTCTCTTCCTTATTTTGTTTGAAATCTGAATCTTTTTTTATCATCTTTTGCAGTGGCTTAATGATTTCAACAAAATCAGGAATAAACTTCCTAACAAAATTAATCTTCCTGAAGAAAGATTGCATCACTTTATTGTTATTGGGTAACAGCAATTGAGATATAACTTTCAGACACTCGGGATCTATTGTTATTTCTTCTTTAGATATGACATCAGCAAGTAACTTTCATTTAATAACAATAAAGATGTTTTTTTGGGGATTTAGAGAAATTCCATACTTCCTACACCTTTCAAAAATCCGTGTAAGATCTGAAATATGGTCAACTCTATCTTTTGAATAAATTGTCACATAATATAAATAAAAAAACACCACTATGGTTGATGAGACCTCATAAATCAACATCCATTACTCTATGAAAAGTGGTTCCAACATTGATCAGCCCAAAGGACATTCTTTTATAGGAAAAAGTGCCCTGCTTGGTATGAAATGTGGTTTTCAACTTGTTGATGCCTTTATACACACTTGGGTAACGTGGAATAAATATTCAATCCACTTGGTGTGTCCTTGGGGTCAAGTCTCGAGTCAAGGTGATGCCACATGATCCTCAACTCCTCTGTCTAGGCCAACTCCTAGCGAAGCCAAGGGGGGTAATCCCTAAAGAAAATAATCTAAGGCTTGAACTAAACTAAGTACAAGAAAAAGAGTCTAGGAGTTTTTTATGAAATAAGAACAAGATAACAATCTAATCTAGCAGCATATATGATACATTAAAAGAAAATGCTTATGCCAAAAGTAAAGCATTCAAGATACTTGCATAAATATGATATAACTTGAAAAAGAGATACAAGTGCTTGAAATGTATGATAAGCAAATATTGAAATGTAGACCGGTGCCAAAAGTAAAGGTTATTGCAAGATATCAAATGTTGTTGTAATGGAGATTGATATGTAAATGTCCTTGCAAAGTTTTTTTTAAGTTGATTAAAATTATTGGAACGATTTTTATTACATAAAATAAAGCTAATCTAATTGTGGCCTTTAAGAGGTTATTCCTTAGAGTGGAGGTTGAGCTTGTCGAATATCCATCTGATTTTGCACACAAACTCAAGAGAATGTGGGAGATCCATCAAGGAGAACCTAGATCTCAAAGTTCTCGCCGGATTTCTTACACAAACTCTCTTGTGTTTCCACACAAGCAATAGGTCCCACACTGACTAGCCCTGGTTCTGATGAGTTCCCCAGATCGAGCTAGGCTCGCAAGTGTTCAAAGCATACATCGGAAAGCTGAGGGGATGGGTTTATTTGCCAAAAAAAGAAGAAAATTGCAATAAAGTAAATGTTTTCTAATTAAAGTAAGTCCACATTGTCAAGCCTCTTTTCAGAGGAGCTGAGGGGAGGGGTTTATATGCAAGAAAAATAAAAAAAAATTGTTGAAATGAAACCTAATCTAACAATTAAAATATTAATTTGCAAAAAGAAAATCTAAACTAAAGATTGTTGTGCTTTGTGATGAATTTTAAAGTTACTTTTAGCTTATCTTAAGATATGAAAAACAAACTTAAGCCAAAAATGCAAAAATGACACAATCACCAAAACATCGTTCCCCCAGGGGGGATCAAGAGTGGGAGCTTGTAGCCCCAGTGATTTTATTAATAGAATTACAAAGATTTGTTTTGGAGTGACTTGTGATCATTCATTTGGGGGATCACAAGTCTTTACAAAGTTTACAATGAGGTTATTGATCAAGAGGGTGCTCCCAGGGGTCCCGAAATGTCCAAATCCGCCCAAAACAGACAGAGTTTCCCCTGGGCTGTTCGCAAACCTGCAAAAAATAGCAAGCAAACAAAATCAAAAGATGCCCAAAAACACTTTGGAAGTGTCTTGGATTTGTGTCAGTAAAACCCAAAAATTTATAAGTAGAATGTTAAAGAAAAAGTGCAAAAAGGAACTAAGGAAAGCAAGCTAGAGAGATTGTTTCCTTGTGGTCTTTGATTGTTGTTTTAAAACAACAAATTAAAGACACTTAGATTTTCCAAATATTCAATGAAAACTTTTGTAAAAGGACTACCTTTTAACCTCTAATAATTTAGAAGAAAAATTGCTAAATGAGACTTTTCTCTATGCTAGATCTAAACTTTAGATGAAACTTGAAAGTACAAAATTAGATCTAGTTTAATCTATGCATGCAAAGTAAGATAGCAACTATTTAGGTTTAAGTTTTATATCCTAACACTTGCATGCAATGAAGTAACCGAAATGAAAGTAGATTTTTTTTTGAGAAATTGAGAAAGAAGAGCTTGTAAGCCTTGAAATCCTTGGGAAAAATCGAATATTCTTGGTAGAGGAAAGAGGGACTATGTCCTTATATATCTTGAAGATGAAGAGGATGCAAACCAGCTCAACCTCACCTTCAAGTGTGTGAACCTATGAGCTTCAAATACTTGCAACACAATGTTAAATAGTAGTGCTCTCTACATATGAAATTTAGAAAATATGTCAATCAAACAAGAAGAGCATGAAATCTTTGATTACATATATAAAAACAAAAGGACTTAGAAATGCAAGCTATCTTAATAAATCTTTTTATTCAATGAGAGACAATTGATCTAGAAAGACAAACTAGTTTGATAAATCATATATTCAACAAATTGAAAGCAAATAATTGAAACATCACCTCACAAATTTGGCACAATGACAATTAGCATCCACACATTGAGATCACTACACCAATCAAGCCTCCAAAGCATTTTATTTCAAATTATAGTACAATAGTGTTACAACCACAATCATTTCTCTCCCACTCTAACTAGTTTACAAAGCGAGCAAGAGGCTCAATATGTAGCTCAAGGGTTCAAGAGCCCAAGAGAGGAGGGCACACCACTTGGAGAGGGAGGGCGCACCACTTGGAAGGTGAAGAGGGGCCATTTGTATAGTTGTGGGCTTCCACATCCCATCATCTCTAATGCATTGACAAGTGTGAACCATGTAGGAGAGGAGGAAGTTGCCACCTCTCAAGAGGTGGGTGCACTTCCTCAAGAGGGTGCCACCTACCCACAAGAGGGGTGCACCTCTGTTGGAGAGAAGCTTCACACTTGAGTTAACTCAAAGAAAACTCTTCCATAGATCCTCCTTAAGTGACACTAAGGCTTAGTCAACTCAAGTGAGGGTGATTTAACTCAAAACATGTCTCTGACATGTTTCCCAGAAAATAGCACTTGCTGATTTTTTCTGATTTATTTGTCTTTTATTGACTTTTTGTGAGAGAAATTAATTTTAAGTGATTAAGAATCACTATTTTCACTCACAAAGTGGGTTCTTAGGTAAAGTGGGTATTCTAAGTCTAAAAACGAATACCCCCAAGTCATATAATGCCTCCTAGTACCACTTATTTAACTTATGAATTATTTACAATTAAAATATCTCGATTTTGCGGGAAATTTTATTTTTGCATAAAACATTAAAAAACCTAAGGGGGGCCTAACACATTTCCATGAGACTCTAGGAGGATGTTTAGCATTGTAATATACATTATACACTAGACTTAGATGACCATGATAAGACCTAACCATGAGTATTTACTCCAGCTTTGGAGGAATTGAATGAAAAACTCAGAAATTATAAATCGCTTGAACAACAAAATATAATTAACAAATAAAAAAAATACTCTAGAGTAATACACTTGTGTCTCGGTCTTAGGAAGCTAAGTTTTTTACAAAATTCATCATGCTACACCTCTTATTACAATTCCCTGCAAGGTATGGAAATGTGGTAAAAGTTGAAAAATGGCCATAATGGTCGGTTGGACTTCTGAACTCTGAATTTTGAACAAGTGATTGTTCAATATTTGGCGGCTCAACTGCAAGTCCATCCTAGTGCAACTTGGTGGGTAACATAGGCTCCATATGAAGACGTGTGCTTGCTCTTTTTTATATAAAAAAAAGGAGAGCATGCGAGAATCCAAAATATGTAACCTACATCACAAACACCCCGCCAAAAACAACATCAACTCCACATGTATATAGAAACCAACAATTAAAATACAAGTTACACTAATAATAGAGGAAAATGAAATGCTAAATAAATGAAAATGAAATACAAGGAAGAAGGGTTGGAGAGATTTATTTTTACAATGGATGCCCCTTGGGCATCATATATCATCGTTCAGGAGAAAGTTGAAGAGATGCCCACTCACTGGTAGATTTAACCTTTTCATTGTCCAACGGGCTGAAGTAGAAAACAATTGAACCAACCAAGTCATGGATGATGTAAGACCTTAGATGTCTGAAAAGTCCCTGACAAGGATGACTCGTTGACAATCATTTTCCAAGTTTTATCAACTTGGAGTTTTTCTTAAGATCGGACCACTCAAGAAATATGTGTTCTTCTTTATTCAACCAAACTTTGAAGTCTAGAAATCCTTGTAACATTTTGATAAATTTATGAATATGATTGTCATCGTTGAATGCTAACCATTGCTCATAATGATCTGGAGTTGATAAATTGAAGTTGTCTTCCATTTTCCAATTATCTTGTATTAAATCATCTGATGGTTTATAGGTTGGAAGTAGAACTGTCAAGGAAACTGCTTCATTGTTTTCATCAAGGTTGTTGAAGATCTTCTCTAAAGAGATGGGTTCTTCGGGAGGAGGGTGGGGATTTGAATTATCTAGATATTCAATAACTTCAAACTCAATTTCATTTGTTTCCTCCTTATCACTCACTAATTCATCCATAGGCTCTTCCATAATTTCAAGATGAAATTCCTCTTCTTGTTCTCTGTGAAGCTCTAGCTCTATAAGATCTAAATATCCAATGTAATTACTTGCGCTGGCAAGGTGAGCTTCCATGAATTTTAACTGATTTACATAGATGAAATCTATGGTTTAATAACCTCTGTCAATTTCTTAATGGGAGCTACTAAAGCATCTATCTAAGTATCTGAACTAATTGTTTTTATATCTAGAGGTTCCTTCTTCTTCCATTTTTCCATAAAAGCATCAATCAAATCATTTTAAGTTTTAACTTGGTTATCCTTAAGTTCTATAAACCAATCAAGATCATCATCATCAAAGGATAAGATAAACAATTTCATCATTATATAATCATCATGTAAAGCATTGCAACACCATTTATTAAAGCAATGGGAAACCTTGTTAACATGACGTGTAACATCAACAACATTATTACTTTGAAAACAAGACAAATTTTGTAAAGCTTTTTCTGGGATCAAATGTGGATAACCACTTATTGCAGAAAAATCAATAGGTTTATAAAGATCATCCATTTCTAAACTAGATTTATTAAACAAAAAAATAAAGGAAAATGTCTACCATAAATGGACTAGGACCCAAAAATTATTAAGGATCCTACAAGAAGAAAGCTTGGCTAACTGTAACATCATGTTCTACTGAGCACACTTTTATTGACTTATTCTTTTAGGACACTTGCGTGCAAGTGATCCGGTTATGCTACATTGTGATTTATTTTCAATTATAGATTATACATGATGATGATGATGTGTTGTGACTTATTATTATTTTGATGTATATGTATTGGCAGATGCTATTGACAAGATTTCCTGAGTGTGCAAGACACATGATAGGTTATGGATGCCAATGGCATCAATGAACTTCCTTGGAAGCCGAATTGAGTCAAGGAATGGATTGTATTTGTTTGAGTATTTCATTTTACGCACATGTGACATATGATTGATTACAATATGATTTATGTATATGGAGTATTGACATTGTTTTTGTCAGTGGATGCAGGCTTAACGATCTTGCTAATCCGACTCACAAAAGGAGTAAAGGGGTCATGCACATAAACCATACATTGAGGGAGAGGTGTGACAACATCCCTGTCATAGACTACTAGCACTCTCGCCTTTTCCTGAATTGTAGGTTAACAATTACCTAGTTCGATAGGTCCACAACGTCATGAGGGTAGACTAAGACAGTCGCTCACGAAGATTTCTAAGGGGCACGCAATAAGGCAGAATCTTTATTCCTTAGAAGCCCTTCGCGTCTCACAAGATCGATTGAATGGAGTGTTGAATCCAAGGGTTGGAAAAACTTCCAAAACCAATCTAAGATGAGTGGCACCCTTGGAGCACAGAGGTGTGTCTTGAAGGGCACGTCGTGTAATTAAAAACTTCAGTCAATAAATCTAGGTGGCCTAGAAACATTGAAATGATTAGACTTTGTTAGAATAAAATAATTAATTAAACATTAAATTATTAATTATAAATCCTAACAAAAGTCTAAGCCTAAGTTTAAGTCTAAGTCTAAATTTAAGTAAATGACTAAATGAATTATGACATAAGTTAAAAGATTTGAGAATATAATCAAACTCTAGGAAAAAGGGGAATACAATTTAAAAGGTTGGATAAAATGCACATGTGTGCATGAAATTAATAAAATGGATTTTTAAAAATAGAAGAAAATAATAATATGAGAGAATAGGACCACACATGGAATAGAATCTTGAGTCAACCTACCACTAGCCTAACTAGAAGAAGACCCTTAATCCAACTCTAACTAAGAGCAAAAATAGGAATACATTAGGGAATGTGAGGGAAATTGACTTTTTAAGTAAATTAAAAATGATAATTACTTGTACAACTTGGGGAGAGTGTGACAAGTGTGTGGGTGAATAATCCAAATTAAATTAATTAAAAAGATAATTAATTGTGCATGAGCACATGTGTCATTAGGGATTTTTCTATAAAACAAATGTGGTAGAAGAGAAAGGGATCTCACTTATTCTTGGTAATGTTATGCTGTCAAAATTTTGTGGACCGTGTTTTACTTGTGAGAGTTGGGATATCAAGATTGTAGAAAGAGTGGAAGCTCTTCCTTGCAAGGCAAGCCTTGGAGCTATTGTTTGTTGGTTTCTTGTGTGTGGCCCCTTTGCTGCTCGGGAGATAAAGGGGAAGAAGAGTACCCCTAGCATTGTATTCGAGGTATCGGTGAAGTCCTTGTGATTAGCAAGCGGCAGAAGGGAATGAGCGCAAGACTTTGGAGAACATCATCAACCCACCCTTTACATCGGTTATGGTATTTTTATTTTTTGAAATTTTTTATCTAACAAAGAGAAAATGGTATATTAGTATTTCAATTGTCGCCACTTAATTGTATTGAAACTATGAAAAATATGTTTGTCTTGATCGCTATAACTAATGAAATTCCCGGAGATAGATTTTATTGGATCGCTACCAAAATTCATTAATCCATGAGCTCATTTTCATCATGGTCGATGTATATTAGTTACTTCTCGAAATCTAAAACTTGTGGTTTCGTTGTCAAACTAATGCAATTGAAAAGTAGAAATTCGTTGATTCATATGGTATTGTTTTCCATTTCGGCAATTTCGAATTTGTATTGATTTGATAATATTATTGCCAGCTCGAATTTAGAATGTCATTGGGTTTATTATAAATTCCTAATATGAAAAGTTAGAGTTTGTTGGGTCGTTGTACTCTATTCCATTCCGAAAGTTGATATTGTTATAGTCGCAATAGAATATATTGCTTTGTTTTTGTTCACTGTCGTTATGGTCGTTGCGAATTGATCGTAGCTATGGAATTTAAATTGATCATTTCGCGCTATTAGTTTTGTCGAGTGATACACATTTTAACTTGTAGTTTGGCGCACTGTAATATTCTTGCAATTTGTTCGAAGGTTAAAATATTTAGAGGGTCGCAACAAACCAAATTTAATCCGA
>ML823464.1:100554-140034 GCA_009831015.1 Picea engelmannii
TTAACAAAGGAATTTGTGAAGGAGTTTTACCATGTCCTTTTGGAGAATTTGGAAGAGGTCTTGAACTGGTAGAAGAAGAAGAGGAAGATGGAGGTGAGGGTGGTGGAGAAGCGTCATTCCCTCCATTTCCATTTGGAGTTTTATCACCACTGTCTCCCTTGTGCTTTGAAGGGTTGGAGCCTTCACCTTGCAACCTTGTATTCCTTTCCATCAAGAGTTTAATCATTTCTCTCATTTCCATGACAGCTTTTCTGAGATCTTCATCTTCTGTAGGAATATGTTCATGACTCTCTTCATGAGCCATACTTGGTGAATGCCTCCTTGAAACTTGCGGTGATGATATAATCTTCCTTCTTGAAGGATGAGAACTTGGCTCTACAAGTTGACCTTCTCCTCTTGTGAGTTTCAACCTTGTGAGCATTAGAAAACAAACACTTGCAAATAATCAAGTCTTCAAAAACCTATGCTCTAATACCAACTTGAACTAAAAATGAAGAAGACTTGTATTCTTGAAATTATTTGCAAGATTTAAATTCATGTGTTAAAATGAAAATGGATCAATTTTGCAACACAACTTTTATAGAAATTACTCATTCAAGATGCATATAAATAACAGCAATAAACAGTGAATAGAAAATACATAACACATCAAATGATAAAGGAGTTCACCCCTCTCTTGGGCTACATATCCTGGTCCAGCTTCTAATGGATCTTTTGTATTATTTTCTCAAAGTGCTCAAATATGTGCTTTACAATGCTCAAAATGTTAAATAGATGGCTCCAATGGCTTCAGAACGTCCAAAAACCCCTAGATGGGCTTTTTCGGCACCTCGTTTGGCCAAAAATTGAAGAATATAGGCTTCCTGGAAGTTCCCCTTCACACTTGCTATCTCTGGATCGCCAAAATGCACCCTTGTTGCCTCAACCTAGCCCCCACGTGCTTTTATGCGTTAAAACTCAGCACCGGGCGCAACCGCACAACCGGTACAAACTGTAGAATGGTTACGCACTGGCCCTTAACCGCCAAGGCCCACGAGCACATGGACACCACATGACCTCGCTCGCATATAAAAGGGGTCAAGCCCAATTCAAATGACAACGGTCGGCGTGCGTTGGTGGTTCTATGCACAAACACATGTGACTGGGGATCATACGAAAAGGGCTATGGTTAAAACATACCGCGCACCCGTGGTCATATTACAATGTATACGACCGGGGGTTAAAGTTTGAATGTTCGCACGCAAAGGTTTAAACCATGGCCATATGACATAACAACATAACCACGGGCTGGGGCTAGGCCCCAGCCTGACCCCTGTGCCAATTTGAAAGCATTCAAACTTAAATATAATTTGCACCATATATATAATAAGCAATATGTTATGGCGCGTTGGTTGGTGGACTTTGCAAAGACTTTGCAAAGACTTTGCATGGGGATGGAGGTCACGGGGTCAAGTCCAGTGGACTCCAAATAAATTTTATACAACCAACCAATAATAGGGTGCCACGTGGCACCAAACCATTCTCCTTGATAATGCCATGTGTCGTCATCCCATTCACCGCCAATTGTCCACACAGTTGCCTGCCACATGTCATACGGCCCTGCCACGTGTCGTACGGCCTGCCACATCAGCATCTGTACGGACTGTACAGTCTGCACATTTTTTTTGCCTATTTGTTGTTTTGAACAGAACGTTATATCTCTCTCATCCGACGTCCGTTTGAACCCAAACGAGTTGTGTTGGGTTCGTGACGACGAGACCTATGCTCCTGCTCGATTTGAAGTGATTCCGAGCACTTTGAATTTTGAGAAAAATTTGATCCCCTGGATCAGAAGTAGCAGGGTTGGTCAAGGTTGGAGGAATCAAGACAAAATGTTGTCTAATTTATTATAAGGATAATTCTACCAAATCTTCTACAGTATGAACCAAAGTATGATTTCCAGTGTTGGTCCTGGTTCGAGTAGTATTTCTTTGACGAGGAAGCAAAGGAGTTACAAGTAAAGCACCAATTTGTCTTGTGTAAGCCTAGGTGATACGTCGAAAAGATTTCATTTCCTTGTGTGATACTATGTATGGGATTGACTCTGTATCAAGTCCAGGATTCTCCATGTCTTGAGTTGTAGGATTTCCAAAAGTATGACCTTCGGGATTTGGAATATTAATAGAAAATAAGCCATCACTATGTCTTTCCGTACATAAGCCCTCCTTCTAGTGTCAATTATGTTGAGGGGGGGTGGATTAAACCTAAGGAAGAGGCCCAATTAAATTATTCCCTGCTTGGGTTGGAATAATCCTCAAGGTTGATGGTCTGACAACTTCTTGATGGGATTTATGAATTAGTTTAAAAATATTTTCTATTTTTTAATGTTTTGGTATTTATGTGTTGAGTGCTAAAATTAAAACTAACCTAGAGAGCTTGGAAAAAATTGTTACTAAAGGATAACATTTAGGAACATTGAATGAAAGTGATCTGTAGCTTTTAATTCTCTAAGAAATAATTATGCTGAGAAATATTATTGCAAGATAACCTTCAAGAAATATAACTATACTATTGCAGAAAGAGATGAAAATTATGTAAATAAAACATCGTGATTCGCCATCATATATACTTTGGTTACGGAAATAATTACATGGTACATCATATATTTAGATGAAAAAAACGTACTTCAAAAAATAAGAAAATGATTAACAAATAATATAAAACTTTGTACTGAAAATAATAACCAACAATTCATTCAATAACACAAGATAGCTTAGCAAATCGAAATCCTTACTAGACGTCCACAACGTCAATTAAATGGCAGAATAATCTACAAGTAAGAATTAGCACACATACATCTTCAGCAAAACACATACCTTGACTTTAAAAGAGTTTCTAAATTAATCCTTAAATAATTCTAAGCTACAATCCTTCTAAAATCACTTAGTGCCAAAAACCCCTTCCTAGAGGTTGATTTCATATTTATAAACAAAATTACATGCAAAAAATAGAATAAGGAAAAAAATCGAAAAATGTCACAAAATCCATGCAGGCCATTATGACTTAGGTGAACTAGATGTTCCATTTGGCATATGCTCAACATCATACTTTCCCCACTGTTAGAATAACTCATCACATAACTCTTAATGAGTGAATGCGTGTTGATCCCAAGGAAGACTTAGTGAAGACTTAGTGAATCATTTTCTTGTATGAACCTTTTTATATATTTTTCTAATTTTGGTATGGTAGACTTCAGTTGAGTTTTTATTTTGACTTCACTTATTGAAAACTTTTGAAGATGTTCGCACTCTAGTGAGGGTATACCTCTGATGTTATATTTGCACTTGTCGGCAGTCTCTTTGAACTCATTCAACACTTCTTCAATTGGCTAAAAACCCTCCGGTTGGACAAAACTTGATAATATTATCTTTGTTGTGGCATCTTCAACTAGATCCTATATTTTAATGCATGCAGACTATTGTTCTCAAACTTGATTTTGGGATGTGTTAGCCAACTTCTCCCAATAACTAATTGTCTATTCAATTCTATCTATATCATCCTTGGTTAGCACTTTAATTCCATGATCTTCATGACCACAACTCTTTTGAATCTCCTTAATGAATCCCACTTGATCATGTACCTTGGATTGTCTCTCCTTCCACGTGAGATTTTCCTTGTACAAGATAGAAAGCTACATGGTTTCCCCTTGCAATTTCAATACCTTTTCTAAGAAATATTTTCTTATTTGTTCATTAATTTTGTCCTCTCCAAGGACCTCTTCAATAAACTTGCTCAATGCATCTTGATCTCCTTTATAATACTCAACTTGATTTTTTAGAAATGCAATTTCCTCCCTCATATCCTCAACCTTATTTTCACTCACCTTAGATTTGTTAATGGGCACATGGGAGATGGTTATCCTAGTAGACAACAAATCATTGATATTATCTCTTTTGATATCTAATAACGATTCCTTAGTAGTGCACATAATAACACTATCTACATCCACCCTTGGGCCTTTTCCTTTTCTAGGTCATTTTCACTATATCCTTCTTATGCCAATTGTAAGTTATGGACTCCAAGTCTGCAACCTCCTCCAAGTTCTCTAGAATAGTTAAATCCATCCATGACAATATATTTTCTAGGCTATTAGGGGTATGAAATTATTCCATGGCTAGCTCATTTCCCTTTTTAGTTGCTTTAGGTGAAACTTCTTCATCTCTAGACAAATCAATCACCTCGCTAGGTGGCATTGTGGTATGTTGAGTTTGTTGTTGTTGTTATACTAGGGATTACTATGAATGCTACTCCTATTGCTCACTTGTTGGAATATC
This sequence comes from Picea engelmannii, assembly GCA_009831015.1. NCBI lineage: Eukaryota > Viridiplantae > Streptophyta > Pinopsida > Pinales > Pinaceae > Picea > Picea engelmannii. The sequence goes on from ML823464.1 coordinate 104,868, forward strand.
ACCAATGCCTAGTCCTTCCATAGTTGTTTCATGATGCAATATTTCTTCCTCTCTCCTTTTCTTTTCTTCTTCTTCTTTTTCTCTATTTTCTGATTGCAACTTCTCCTCTTCCTTTCTCTTTTTTTCTTCTGCAATCTTCCTCTATTCCTCCTCGGATTTCTTTTTAACTTCCTCCTGAAATAACCTCTATTCTTCGTTTTTCTTATTTTCTTCTTATTCTTTAAGAATTCTTTCTTCTTTTGATTTCTTCTTCTTGTTGTCACTTCTTTGAAGCTTCCTACAAGTCCTTCTTCCTCTACTCAGGTTCATAGACTTTCCTCTTATTCTCCAATTTTAATTGTATATATTCTTCCTCTTGCCTCTTCCTTAAATCCTCCTCTATTTTCCTCTTTAGTTCCTCTTCTTACTGCTACCTAATTTGTTCATCCTATATCACTTTCCTTCTAGTCTCCTCTTTAAGTCTGATCTCCTACAGTATCCTAGCCTCTTCTACTTCCTTATTAATTCTTTCCACCTTGGTCAATCCCCTAGTTATCTCATCCATTTATTCATTGGGAGACAAATTATTGAAGACTACTAAATGAGGGTGATTCTTCTTTAACTGAACATAATCCCAATCCTTGGCATTTTCAAAGGGCAGTTCATATTCCTACCGTTCATGAGTGTATGGCCAAGTTAAAGATATTAGATCACATTTCTTAGCTAAAAGGCCTTTGGGATCATGTCTTCTGAATTGTCCAAGAGGAAACCTATATTCCAAAGGAGTGCTAGCTTCTTTCCAGGCATGTTTTGGATCTTTTAAGAAATGATGAACCAAACTAAAATTATATGGAATGCAAATATTTTTCTTAGCTTCCTAAAATAATGAAGCATTGAAACCTTGATGCACATTGTCTGATATTTTATCTCTCCCAAGACTACTATGTACAGCACATATTTTGGTAAAAGGTGTGGTGCTACAGTTGCACCACATATTATCAAATAAGTAAGATCCTATTGAAAATACTATCTACCAATGTAGCTAATCTGTGTCTTAGCATCCTCCATCAATCTTGAACATTCTCTACAAAATACAATATTGTATAGAGGAGCTAAGAAATAGTCACAAATGGTTGAATATTGTTTTCTATAATTGTTTTCCCACAAAATTTGGAAATACACATGCATAGGGGCTTGTGAGACCTATCAATTAAGGTTGAGACCTGCAAATATATTAGAGGCATAAAATACATCCAACAAATAGGATGCATATAGAAGGTAGGAACCACCACAATCTTTGTCGTTGCCTTCTATTCTCTCTTAATCATATGGTTAATTTGATTGGACACAATAGTAGCCTAGTTGAATAAATGGTCAATGGTAACCACCACGTAGGATAATGGCACCCAATCATATGTGAAATGCACACAATCTCTCTCTCTCTCTCTCCATATAATATAGATATAAAATCCATGAGATACATGTATGGTTGTCACAAGTTGATAATAGAGTAACTACCATATGTCTTGTGGAAGAATATGGTGTCTTATTTCCACTAACTTGTTATGTTGGAAATAGTGTTGTCATTGATGTCAAATGAGACAGACTATTCGGAACAATCTTGTTGCACAATGTTATCGGAGATGTCAAAGACATGGGGAGACTGCTAAAGCCAAGAAAATAGAGGAAGTGTATGTGTGGGTACAAGGGTCTGTGTGAAAGAAGTGTGAAAGCGGAGTGAAAGTGAACAATCAACCCAAGAGAATTCGATATGCACATGAATGAAGACGTAGGCGATTGAAAGTTGAATGAGACCACTAAGATCAAAAGGAACCGGACTAGACAAACAAAGGAAGTAAGGAAACAAAGAAATAAATGGTTTCCAAGTTGCAGAATTCAAATGAGCGATCACGGTTGGAAGTTGAATGAAATGAAGAATCGGACAACAATGAGTTTGGCAAGGGAGATTGAGTTGAAGCTCATACATGTGTGTAGTAACGATGAGCTTGGTAGAGGAGGTCCCAATTCATTAGACCAAAGTAAATGGAGAAAATCGATTTATCCCACATTCATTGGGAAAATCATGTTTGAAAAATTTATAATGAAAAATCCGCATTATAACATTTGAATGAAAATGGGCAAGTCACAAAACCCTGTGTGTGACGTTAAATTTTAGCGAATTAAATCCTGACTGTTGATCTTCGGAAATCAACGGCTAATATCAGAGTATTAGGGTCAGAGCATATCGGATATCAACAAACTGGAGTAAAGGAGTGAAATATGTGGTTAAAGTTTCCAGGGACCCGATATCTCAATGGCCTAATATCCCGGGGGCCTAAGGGGCCAATACCCTGGTGGTCATAGTGCCCCAATTATCCGGATATCGTAGGATGAAGGAGAATTGTTGCTTTGAAGCCTCGATAAGTCGTTGGTCGATGCCATGACAAAAACCACGTTACAGCCACGTGGAGAGTATGTCATTCGCTAGACTAGCGCCATAACTACATCCAAGACAGTATGATGCGCCACATGGAGGCCACATCATCCACCACATCAACATGGTAGTCTAGCTAAAATATCACCATATCATATATCAACAGGATGAAGGAACAATGTAGTGTTAAAGGCCTTAGGGCCCGATATCTCGGGCGCCTGGGGGGATCAATATCTCAAGGGTCGATAACCCGGTAGTGGAGTCCACATTATAGTCATATATGATATCGGGAGAAAGCAAATGTGCAGTGTTAAAAAAAAATTGGGGGGTCGATTCCCAATGGGCCAACTCAAATGTCACATCAGTGCCATGACATATACCACACCAGAGCCATGATGGAAACCACAAACAATGCCATGTGTCGGGAAAATCATTAGTGTCAAGTCAACAGAGTAATTGAATAACGATGGAGGACACAATGACGTAAGCAGTCACATGTCAGTGCCACATCACAAAGCACACTTGTAATGAACCCACGTGGAGACCACATCAACAACCATGTCACACATGTGTATCGGGTATAGGAAGTTTGTTGAAGTTGTGTTGTGTTAAAGCTCCAGGGGTCAGGGCCCGAGGACCCGCTACCCTGGTGGTCCCGATATCCATGGAACACAATACTAATCAATGGTCGAGATTAAATCATGGACTAGATTGGAAAACTCCTATGCATCGAGGACATGTTGTGTACTTTATTGGGTAAATAACAGATCGACGGTCATGATTTGTTGGACATCCTGATTGGATGGTTGTTGAGTGTTGAGGTCATGGGAAATGAGTAAATTGATGGACGAGATTGAATCCAAGATGGATTAGATGGTTGTTGAGCGATGAAGCTTGTGGTGTGTGTTTTGGAAGCCAATGAGGAGTTCGACGATCGATATCTAATCAAGGACAAAATCCAATAGTAGTTGTGCCTATACAATGGAACCAATGAACATATCACATGAGAATAAAGGTGCTTGTGCCAATTTCAAAGGATCTTGAAGCCTGATTTTGAGGAAGAGGTAAAGGGAGTTAGAGTTGGCTTCACTATTATTTTTTTTAACAAATCATTGCGAGCATGGGCTCTATAAATAACATGGCCAAAATCATTTTTAGTGTTGTAGTTGAGGAAAGTGTGGTGCATAGAGAGGTGAGTCTATGAGGATTTATGAGAATATAAAACCCAGAGTGGAAGAATGCAAATGTGTGAATTCTAAGGATGTGAGCTGCATGAAGAAGTTGAGGCTCTAAGGTCTGAAGATGCAAGAGAATGAAAGAGAGGAAGATGCAAATGTCTAAGAGTTACTAGAAGGTGTAAGGAAAAAATTAACTTCTGAAACTATGCAGATTGTGAATTGTGACAACAAAGACAGAGCAACATTTCTATACAGGTGAAGGCTTGAAGGAAAGAGATAATCTAATATTTTTGACAACTTGAAGAGATTGGTACTTCCATTAAATAGGTGTCTACATCCTGTTGTGTTGGTTCTCAACTAAGGGGATTGGTGTCTCCTGTAGGTTGGTGCCTGCAAACACTATAGTTGTAGGTTGGTGCCTACAGGATTTGTAGAGTTGGTGCTCAGCTAAGGGGATTGGTGTCTCCTGCAGGTTGGTGCCTGCAAACATTGTCACGGTAGGTTGGTGCCTACATGATTTAATAAAATAATTGTTTTTTGGTTTTTTCCCATTTGGGTCTCCATGTTAAATCTTAGTGTATTATGGATTGTATGGTTGTATGTTTAGCATTAACTGCTATAATAAGTAAAGCAATACATTGATGATTATTGTAAGAAAAGGAAAGCAACCTTATATTGATTCACCTCCCTCTTAGCATAAGTAAGTGTGCAAACAATTGGTATCCAATAGGGTTCCTTCAGAACAATCTAACCACTGGAAGGTGAGCCTCTGCAACACACATGGATAAACATGAACGTTTCTCTACAAACAAAGCTCCAGTATTTGATGGATCAAACTATCCATTCTAGAGTATAAGAATGAAAACTTATTTGAAGGCACTTGGGTATGATGTCTGGAATGCAGTTGAGAATGATTACACAACTCCAACAACTCCACCTATAGAAGAAACTAAAAATAATCTCATTAATTGTGATTCTATGGCCATAAGTACAATCCAATGTGGTTTGGCAGAATCAAAGTTCGTCAAAATCATGCATTGTGTTTCAACAAAAGAGATGTGGGACAAGTTGTGGAAATATATGAAGGAGACGACAAAGTCAAGAAGGCAAAATTACAAACCTATAGAGGTCAATTTGAGACCCTTATGATGAAATAGGAAGAGAGTATTTAAGACTACTTTCTTCGAGTAGATAATATTGTCAACACCATCAGAGGATTGGGTGAAGAGGTTAAAGAAACCATTATTGTGAAAAAGGTGCTTAGGGCACTTCCCTCAAGATTTAATCCTAAGATATCTGACATTGAAGAAATGAAGGACATAAATATTCTAACAATGGGTGAATTACATGGAATTCTCACTGCATATGAAATGAGGATAGAAAAGGATAAACAAGAAAATTTAGCAAGGAAGTAAGCAACCTTCAAGACATCAAAGAAGACAAAGATAGAAGAATACAAAACAATTGACAAATCGTACAACGAATCAGATGAAGAAGAATACAACTTTGTTAGGAAGCTCAAGAGAGAGTCCAGTAGATACAAAGGTAAGATTCCCTTTAAATGTTTTTTATTGTGGAAAAGTAGGACACTTTGTTGCTAAATTCCCTTATAAAAATAGAAATAAAGAAGAAGTTATCGACTTAAAAAGGTACATGAAGTGAAGTACTAAAAAGAAAATAAATTTCCCTAGACAAAAGAAGAATCTATATACCAATGAGGACAATAGCTCATCTGATGATACTGATAGTGAAATAACAGAAATTCTCTTTATGGGTCTAGAAGCACAGACTGATATTCTGGAAAAGGGAAATGCAGATTCAATTGAAGAAGAATACAATATCAAGATTGATGCAGAAGTAGATCTTGAAGGAGAGCTCAAATGTGCCCTAAATGAAATAGAGAGACCGAGGAAGAAGAAACAGATACAAAAGAAGCAACTGAAGAATTGCAGAAAAGAAATGCTCAGTACAAAAGAAAGCTCAAAAAAAACTTTAAAAAAACATCATCAGCTTAAAAAATCAAGTAGAAGAGGCAAAGAGAAATGAAGAAGTATTAAGAACCCAACTAAAAGAAAATGAAGATGTTCACAACAGTCTAGAATATGAAATAGTTTGTCTAAGGAAGGAGTTGGAAATATTGCATACCAACATGAAATTCAAAAAGAGCTCTACAACCTTGAATGAAATCATAAACCGTCAAAGATCACCGCTTGACAAGACCGGCCTTGGTTGCAGTGAAAAGAAGGAAGCTGCTAATGAAGAAGCATCAACGTCTTCAAAATAGTCAAGAGAAGAAAGGACCAAGAGTTATGTTGATATGCTCAAAAACCATATCAAGGTTGAAGACAACAAGAAGGAAGAACTATGTGTTCCACATAAGACAAATCTTCCTCACAAGGACATAATCAGGAAGTCTCTCCCATCAATATCAAATCACACAATCAAGTACCAAATGTCTTTCTTTGGATATTATTATTCTTGTAATGGTTTTGGACATAAAGCAATGGATTGTATAAAAAATACAAGAGGCAGCTACATAAGGGACAACAAAAGAAACACCCATGGATTCTCAAGGAGAAATTACAATTCATTTTCCCCTTTATTGAACTATAACATCATATGTTATAATTGCAATAATTATGGGAATACAACAAAATTATGTAGAAGTGATCTCAGAAAAAAATTAGAAAGAGGAGGTCCCAACAATCTTGGAAAGAAATCGAGAACAAAGGGAACAAAAAAGGGAGAAATCCTTATTTATTCAAGTTGCACTGCGCGCACAAAATAATAAGGACGAGTGGTATATTGACAATGGGTGCTCTAGTCACATGACATGAGATAGAACAAAGTTTATCACTCTGAAGAAGAATGAAGGCAGTGTTACCTTTGGAGACAATGGAGATTCAAAGATATTTGGAAAGGGCACCCTCAGTCTTGACAATGAAAGAGCTAAGGTTAAAAGGTTCTATGTGTTGAAAACTTGAAGCATAATCTTCTTAGTGTGATCTAGATGTGTGACCAAGGACACACTCTTACTTTTGACTCTCAAGAATGTAAGATCAGAAAAGAAAATTCAGGCAAGTTGGTTGCAAAAGAAATCAGAACCCCAAACAATGTATACATTCTTGATGAAATCAATGGACAAAAATGCTTCATGGGGAATATAGATGAAATTTGGTTGTGGCATAAAAGAATGGCTCATATGAGCTTTGATAACTTGGTAAAAATTAGTACCAAACAAGTAATAAGAAATATTCCAAAGATCAAAAAACCATCAAACATTGTCTGTAAGTAGAGCCAATATGGAAAACAATCAAGGGTGAGCTTCAAGAAAAAGGAATATGAAACATCCAAGCCATTGGAACTTGTGCATACATATCTTTGTGGACCAAGTAGAACAAAAATCTTGCAAGAAGAAAGTTATTTTATGTTTCTCGTTGATGATTATACAAGAATGACTTGGATTACCTTTCTTAAAAATAAATATGAGGCATTTGAAAAATTTTAAGCATTCAAGGCTTTAGTTGAGAATGAGACTGATCTGAAAATAAAATGTTTAAGATCAGATAATGGAGGTGAATTAATAACCAATGAATTTGAATAATTATGTGAATCTCGTGGAATAAAAATATAGTATTCAACTACAAGAACTCATCAACAAAATGGAGTGGTTGAAAGGAAGAACATACATGTACAAAAAATTTCTAGAACAATGTTGAATGAAGGAGGATTATCAGACAATTTTTGTAGAGAAGCAGTCCATACTACTATCTATATTTTAAACAGAGGGTAAATCAAATTCAACAGTGATAAGACACCCTATGAACTATGGAAAGGTCGACCAACATATGTCAAACACTTCATAATATTTGGAAGCAAGTGCTACATCAAACAATATGATGAGGATCTAGGCAAGTTTGACTCAAGAGTAGATGAAGGAATTTTTCTTGGTTATTCATCAAGAAGAAAATCTTATAGATGTCACAACAAGAGACTGCAAAACATTGTTCAAAGCATAAATGTCAGAATAGATTAATAAAGACCACACAAAAACCAACTAGAACCAGAAGAAATAGATTATAGCAAAGAAAAATAAGAAGAGATAGAACACTAAGATACACAAACACCATCAAGGTTTGTGCAGAAAAATAATCCAGAAAACTTAATTTTTGGTGATAAAAATGCTAAGACTCGAACTATGAGAAAACTGACAAGCAATTATGAACAGGTAAATCTCTCTTTGTTGTCCAAAATAAAGCTTAAATGTTTTGCAGAAGCCAGTGTTGATCAACATTGGGTTAGTGCCATGAAAGAATAACTACATAAGATTGAGAAAAATCAGACATGGGATCTTGTCCCTAGACCTAAAAATAAAAATGTGATACAAAATGGGTATTGAAAAATAAGTTAAACGAAGATGGAAAAGTAGTGAGAAATAAAGCAAGATTAGTTTGTAAAGGGTATGCTCAAGTGGAAGGGATTGACTTTGAAGAAACCTTTGCTCATGTTGCAAGATTATAAGCCATTAGAATGTTTTTGGCATTTGCAAGCTTTAATAACTCTAAAGTATATCAAATAGATGTCAAGTCACCCTTCCTGAATGGAGATTTAGAGGAATTGTACATTGAAAAACCTAAAGGTTTCTTATTATCAAAAAATGAAGACTATGTTTGTTGATTGAAGAAAGCACTTGATGGATTAAAGAAAGCTCCCAAAGCATGGTATTCAAGACTTGATAAACACTTACAACAACAAGGTTTCAAAACAAGAACAACAGACAACAATCTTTACATAAATATAAGCAATGCAAATATGTTAATTATTGTGGTATGTGTGTATGATATCCTTTTTGGAAGAAATGATGATCAAATGAGCCAAAAATTTGTTGAAAAAATGCAAAAAGAATTTGAGATGACCTTGCTTGGAGAACTATCATTCTTGCTAGGACTACAGATTACTCAAACCAACAAAGGCATATTCATTTCTCAGACCAAATACATCAAAGAGATGTTGAAGAAATTTGAAATGGAAGATTGTAAACATGTCAACAGACCCATGGTTACTGGTTGTAAATTAAGTAAAGTGTTAATTTTAGAGCAGCTATTAAGTTCTTTTCAATTTACTAGACAATAATAGCATAAGCAGGATCACTGAAAGATACACAATCACAAGGTACACAACATTTATCCTGGGAAACCCTCATGGGGGAGAAAACCCAGCAAAAACTTCCTTAATATAGATTGCCAATACAATGCCAATATAATAAACCAAACACAATAGAATATCCAACACTGAGAATTCGTCTCTCTCTTCCTTCTTCTGGCAACTGCAACTTCCTTCAAACTTACGCACTAGATGAGTGAGTGAGTGAATGAGGCGCTAGCCTCTCTTATTTATACTAGTTGAGGAGCGTTAGGGTGGTGTCTCTTCATCAAGCAGGGCCGACTTCTTCACTTAGTGGCTAAAACCACTTTAATTAGCCCTAGGGGCCGACTTCTCAATTATACTCATACAATTAGGGTTTTACCAATCCACAAAAGGGGATTTGGTCATACATGAGTCCTGACATGATCAATCCACAAAAGGGGATTGATCTATTTAATAATAACTTAATTATAAGTAGAATATTCTTTGTAGTTACAATATTTCAACACTCCCCCTTAACAATAAGGATATTCTACAACATCATCGGGAAAGAGATAGGGCAACAAAATCAACAGCATTTGGAACATTGACTGGTATATCTATAAATCATCGAAATTTTTCTCATCATCAATAACATCAACATTCACAGCGTGGGGTTGGAGTATCATCATCATCATCATCCACAACATGGAGCTGGAATGGCATCATCATCATCGTTCACAGCATGGAGCTAGAAAGGCATCATCATCATCGTTCACAGCATGGAGCTAGAACATGAAACATCAACATCAGTTAGAATAAAAGCTAAAAAATAACATTAACAGCATCATCTTCAACAACACAAGGTTGGAGCAACAACAACATCACAACATTAGGTTGGAGCAACAACATCATCACAACACGAGGCTAGAACAACAACATCATCAGCATATAGCAACAGAGTGAGGTAGGTGTAACAACGATATTTTGTGGTACTTTGACAGTCCCTAGGGATATTCCCAGGAACCATAAGATTCCCTAGGATATAAAATTCTAACGGAGCTACCACATGGTACTCTGACAGACCGTCCTTACCGGACCTTCAAGATATGCCCAAGAATCATAAGATTCCCTAGGATTATGAAAATCCTAATGGAGCTACCACTAATGACCACATCTAGCATATACATGCACAGGTACTCTGACAGACCATCCTTACCGGACCTTCGGGATCTGTCCAGGGATGATTAGTCCCCTAGGATATAAAATCCTACTTGAGCTACCCGATGTTGGTCAGGATACCATAGTATCATCATCATCACTCCCCTTTTCGAGGGAGGTCCTTTCAAACTATACCAATCTTGTCTCAAAAGTGCTCAAACTTTACACGAGACAAAGGCTTGATCAACACATCTGCAACTTGTTAATTTGTGCCAACATATTGGAGCTTTATATCTCCCCTCTACACCATATCACAAATGTAGTGAAACCGCATTTCTATGTGCTTTGAATTGTCATGGAACACATGGTTCTCTGTCATCTTTATGCAACTCTGGTTATCACATAGAATCATGGTTGCTTCCATGTCAAAATCAAATAGACCTATCAACAACTTTTGAATCCATATGGCTTCACAAATGGTGGAACATGCAACAATGTATTCCACTTTAGATGTGTTGAGAGAAATGTTTGATTGCTTCCTACTCTTCCATGAAGTCATGGTTGACCCCATACTGAAACAACATCCTAAAGTGCTATTTTTGTCATAAACACTTCCAGCCCAATCTGAATCGGTATAACCAATTAGTTTGAAGTCATGATCGCCATTATAACAGAGACCAAAGTCCAACGTACCCTTAAGGTATCTCATCATATGTTTTGGAACAACAAGGTGAACACGTCTAGGCTCTACCATATATTGACTCAAGGTGTTCACATCAAAACATACATATAGCCTGGTATTCATCAGATACATCAACGAACCAATGATCTATCTGTACAACATAGCATCAACCAATTCTGACGAAGTATCGACCAGGAGCTTCAACTTTGTTTCCATGGATGTGTTCATGGATTTACACTCCAAAATATCAAACTTCTTCAATATTTCAACTGCATACTTCCCTTGATTAAGGAAGATCTTCTCTGGGCTCTGCCAAACCTCAAGACCTAATAAATATTGCATTAGGCCTAGGTCTTTCATCTCAAATTTTGTAGCGAGCTTCTTCTTACAATCAGTGATGAGATTTTCTTCTTCAGTTAAGAATAAGTCATCCACATACAACAACAATATAATTGGTTCATCATTCATAACCTTGAAGTAAAGTTTAGAATCAAATTTACTCTTGGTAAATCCCAAGCTCGTTAGGAAACTGTCAATTCTTCCATACCAAGTTCTAGGAGCTTGCTTCAATCCATACAGAGCCTTCTTCAACCTGCAGACATGCGTCTTTCTATCTTCAACTTCAAACCCTTGATGTTGTTCTATATACACTTCTTCTTCAATGAAACCATTTAAGAATGTTGTTTTTACATCCATATGGTGTAACTTCCACTTCATCTTTGTTGCAAGAGCTATGATGGTTCTGATAGAAGTGTATCTGGATATAGGAGCAAACATCTCTTCATAATCAATGCCTTCCTTTTGAGAAAATCCGCAAGCTACAAACCTTGCTTTATGTTTTTTAATACTTCCATCGGCAACATGTTTTATCTTGTATAACCATTTGGAAGATACCACATCTTTGTTCTTCGGTCTGGGAATTATTTCCCATACATAATTCTTTATAATTGATTGGTATTCTTTCCTCATGGCATCTGACCATTCTTTCTTTTGAATGGCTTCTTCAAAGCAAGTAGGCTCCTTTTATATGATATCACACATCAAAGCCATATAACTGGAGAATGGATTAGGTTTCTTGAATTGTCTCATTGTTCCTTCTGGGGCACCATACTTCTCTCCATATTGAATAAGTTCCCTTGCCCAAGTTGGCTTTCTCTTGTGCGGGATCGTCATCTGGGGAGGTTCTTGAGATTCTATCATATTATGATCTTCATGAATCTCATCATCAGGGGAAGTTGTGACTTCCCTCACTGGTTCTGCAACTCTGGGAGCTACATACTCTTCTTCATATACTTCTTCAATCTAGCATCTACTTGATTTGTTGAGTGTTGCATCTTCATTAAAGGTTACATCTTTGTTGATCTCAATATGATGGTAACCTGGTATGTAAATTCAGATGTCACATCAGTACCAGGCCAAATGCCACGATGGAAACCACAAACAATTCCACGTGTCAGTAAAATCACTAGTGCCAAGTCAGTAGAGTGATCAAACAAGGATGGAGGACGCAATGACATCGGCAGTCATGTCTTGGTGCCACATCATAGAGCACATGTGTAATGAGCCCATGTGGATACCACGTCAACAATCATGTCACACCGACGTATCGGGTATCGAAAGTATGTTGAATTTGTGTTGTGTTAAAGCTCTGGGGGCTGGGGGGCCAATATCTTGGGGGCCCAAGGGCCCGCTACCCTGATGGTCCCAATATCTGAGGAATGAAAAATCGATCAATGATCGGGATTAAATCAAGGATCATATTAGATGACTCATGTGTGCAGAGGACATGTTGTGTGATTTGTTGGTTAAAGAACAGATCGATGATCGCGATTTGTTTGACATCCTGATCTGACGGTTGTTGAGTGTTGACGCTATGGGTAGTGAGTAAATCGATGGACGAGATTGATTCCAATATGGATCGGATAGTTGTTGAGAGATGAAGCTTGTGTTGTGTGTTTTTACAACCAGTGAGCAAATCGATAGTTGAGACTTGATCAAGGTCGAGATCCAATGGTATTTGTGTGTTAACACCTATATAATGGAGCCAATGAATATATCACATGAGAAAGGAAGTGTGTGTGTTTGTTTAAAAGGATCTTGAAGCCCTATTTTGAGGAAGAAGTAAAGGGAGTTAGAGTTGAATTTAAAAAAAAAAAAAAATTGAATGAATCATTGCGAGCATGGGCTCTATAAATAACGATTCCCAAAATCATTTTTAGTGTTGTAGTAGAGGAAAGTGTGGTGCGTTGAGAGGTGAGTCTGTGAGGAGTGTTTCTACCTTTATACACACCTCTGGTAGCATGGAAAAATCTTCAATCCACTGGGTGTGTCATTGGGGGAAAGTCTCGAGTCAAGGTGTTGTCACCAGATCCTCGACTGCTTTGTCTAGGACAACTCCTAGTGAAGCCAAGGGGGTAGTCTATAATAAAAATAATATAAGGCTCAAACTAAATCTAAGCACAATAAGTATTCTAGGAATTTAAAAACAAGAACAGTATAACAATATAACAATATATCAATCTACACTAGCATCATATATCATTCATTCACTATGATTTCTTATGAAAGAGATATACAAAACATAAAAGATACTTGCATTGAAAGATAATGAAGATAGATATTGTTGCTTCCAAGTAAATAACAATAAGCAATAAAGTACTTCAAGGTAAAAGGAAATGCTTGAAGTAAAGGCTTTATAAGTAAATGTAGTGAGACTAGTGCCAAATATTGCAAGATGTATGTAATGCTTCTAAAATGAAGATTGCAATGTAAGTGTTCTTGTAAAATTTTATTTAGATTTAATTAGGTGGAGTGGTTGTTGTGGGTGCAATCCACTATGTTATATGTGTGCAAAGTGTTACAAGAAAAGTAAATCTAATCTAGATTTGGCCTCTAAGAGGCTATCCCTTAGATTGGATGTTGAACTTGTTGGAGGTCCAGCGGGGAGAGTATCCCTCTGACTTCACACACGAGCTCAAGATAATGTCGGATGTGCAACACGAGGAGAACCTAGATCTCAAAGTTCCCATATGACTTCACACACGGTTTCTCTTGTGTTTCCAACCAAACAATAACAACTTAAATATTTCCCTATTAAGACTACTCCACACTGACCAGCCCATGTTCTAATGTACACCACACCAACGATCACGTTGAACCTTGCAATAGAGGAGACAAAGAAATACTAAGGGGAGATGAGGGGATTTGTTTATTTTCAAAATTAAAATAACTGAAAAAGAAATATTGAAATTGAAACTAATCTAACAAATAAATCTAACTAAGTTAATCTAGAAATGAAATCTAACTAAACTAACTAAGAAATTGAAATCTACTCTAATGTATTGCAGTGCTTGTGATAAATTTTATGGTTGATTTTAGCTTTCCCTTTAGGTGAGAGTTGCAAGCATAAGAAAAAAGATCCAAAATGAGCAATCACACAAAGACAATTTTCTCCCCTAGGGGGATTGAAGAGTGGGGACTAGGTGGCCCACTTATTTTATTGATGAGATTTGAAATGATCTTTTTGGTATGATTGTGGTCCCTTATATGGACCAGACCACTAAGCTTACAAGTTTTCCATAGTCTTTATTGAAGAATGAGATGCTCCTCGGGGTCCCAGATGCTCCAAATCTTCAAAAAATGGGCAGAGTCTCCACTTGGATGTTCATAACCTGAAAAAAAATAGCAAGCTTATTGGCTCAAAGGATGCCCAAAATTCTATTGGAATACCCTACAAAAATTGTTAGTCCATGTACAAAAATTATGGAAACATGTCTAAGTGAATTCTACACTAAAATAGCTAAACTAAGCTTAACTAAGCAATAAAAGAAGGTATTTTCTTAATGCTATCACTTGTTGTCCTAAAACAGAAAGTAATATCAAAAAAATTACCCGAATTTAGATTTTAAACTCTTTAAAAGGAAACTATCTTTAGCCTTAAGATTTTACTTGTAAAACTAGCTAAATGATAGATTGCAAGCTAGATCTATTCAAAGAAATGGAACTTTTATAAATAGAGATCTATTATACTTGCCTTTGATACGAAAAGAGATGATTCTTTAGATATAACTTTAAAAAATGAAAATTAAGCTTTGCATATATATATATATATATATATATATATATATATATATATACCAAAGAACAATTGATTGAGAAGGTTTTGAGAAAGAGAAAGAAAGTCTTGCTCAAGAATTAAATCCTTGGGCTATGGGGTCTCTTGGTGGAAGGTAGAGGGACTTTGTTCCTGAAAATCCCTTAATTTTGTGGAGGATTTCATTCAAATGCTCCACCTCTTCAAGCTTCAGAACTTGAAAGGCTTAGCCACACTTGCCAACAAACTTGTTAAATATAGAAATCCCTACACATGAAATCTAGATAGTATGCCACTAAACAAAGATAACATACAAATATTTAACAACATGCATGAATAATAATGAAATCTAAATAACAAACAAGTTAAAGAGATACATTACTCAGGGGCCAATTAAAGAAGAAAGAAAGAAAAAGAAACTAATCTATGGTTACCTCAAATAATAAACCAATGGACATCAAATATCCACAAATGTAGCACCATACACCATTTTACGTCCAAAGTCTTCTTATTTATTCTTGAGAGAGTATACAAAATAGCATTAAAACAACATTAAGTTCTTTCCCCAAGCTCAACTAGTTTTGTAACAGACCCTCTGTTACGACATAAAAGTAAGTGGGTACAGTAGTGGTATATATATATATATATATATATATATATATATATATATATATATATATATATATATATTAAAACATCAAAGAACAAATATTAGTCGACATTAACATACTTCAATATTAAAAATTCATTTCTCATTACATCCCATACTGCAAGTTCCATTATACAACATCATTGCTACTAACAGATTAAATCATAACACAAAGCCATCCAAGATATCTACCCATCCAACCTACCTGCAAGGTTAGGACCTCCAAGACACATAATCAATGCTCAAGTCCAAGATTCATCCGATTGGTTTTGACCATTTAAGGTCTCAAGACTTGCGACTATTTTGAGGAACAAGGAAGTATCTAATTTCCATAACTTCAATCTATTCATAAGTTCAACTAGAATTTCCAACATTCTTAACTACAATTTCTTCAAGGAACACATATATATGGTAATGTGGTCACCACTTACATAACGTAATTGCAAGTGAGCATTGCAGTTTACTTCAATAAGTGACAAGCTCAGAAAAAACATTGTGTACATGGTTCAAGAGGGGACTCTAAGAGTGCAAAGATTCCTTGTTTAATAAATGGTGGACGAGATCGGTTGGTGAGGAGTCGAAATCCCTACAATCGTTAGATCAGACCATAGGAGCACACTCATTAAAGCATGAGTCCTTCGGACTTTGTCACTTCGACGTTTTAGATTTGTTTGTATTAAGTGAGCCCCAAAGCCCGAAGTTGCGGAGTGAATCTACATCGTAGATCGGTGGGTGAATGTGAGTCGTTCGATCCTCAAGGGGTTCGGTGATTCGACAAATTTGATTTGCAACTGACTAAGGCTAAGAAACCCCGAAGCTCCAAAGTCTGGAGTAAATCCTAACCCTCCATTTTGGGTACACATGTTCATAGATCTCCGCCCTTCACAAATTCGATGTTCGACTGTTCGGGAGTTTGGTAGTGATCAGGAGCAAGAATCCCCGAAGCTCCAAAGTCTGGAGTAAATCCTGACCCTCCATTTTGGGTACACATGTTCATAGATCTCCGCCCTTCACAAATTCGATGTTCGACTATTCAGGAGTTTGGTAGTGATCAGGAGCAAGAATCCCTGAAGCTCAGGGTTCCAGAGTAAATCCTGATCGTTCGTTGATGGTGAACGTGGATCATTGATCTCCGCCATTCGCCAATTCGACGTTCGATGGTTCAGGAGTTTGGTGGTGAAAAGGAACAAGGAACCACGAAATCTGGAGTTCCAAAGTAAAGGACGGTCGTGGATATAGAGATTGAACGAGGACCATTAGATCTCTGAGCCTTCGTCCTTTGGTATTTTGGTACTCTGACGAAATTGAGTCGTAGATGTTAAAATTTAAGGGACTCCCAGAGTCCTAAAGTCCAGAGTGGACGTCAACTGTTGATCAAGGGAGAACGCGAGCCATTAGATCCCTGAGCCCTTCGGTGGATTGACGATCTGGGTGAAATAGTTTAAGATTGTTAGGTGCAGAGAAACTCTGAAGCCCAGAGTTCTAGAGTAGATCTCCACCGTAGATTCTCGTGTGAGGAGAACCCCCGCAAGCCATCCGATTAAAACCATAATCGTTGACTAAGGAAAGTGAAAGGACATGGTAGAACCTACACCTGTTGATCAACCTCGCTTTGAGCGAATTCGATCGGTAACACTCCGGTGAGTTAGAGTGTTGGAGCTAAATAAATCTCTGGAGCACTGGAGTCCCGGAACTCTGAATAGCACTTTTTGGCAAGTGAATGGTTCTAGCCCGCCGTCACATGCAAACTATCAAGGTAAAAGGGGCTAACGCCTACAGTTAAATCCCGAGAAGAAAAGGGATAAGTTTTAAGTTCTCGGTAATGAAAATTGGTACAAAAATCAAGACATCTTCAAGTTCAAATTACAAAGTTGTTACGCAACTACAAGTAGGTCAAATTCAAAATTTAAATTTTTTTATAGTGGCCATACATAGATTAAAACTTCCCAATTTGGTAATGGTAAAACCAGACCCGTCGATATTCAAATTTCAATTACTAAATATAGAAAGGCCATATGAATTTCTAAATCTGGTCATGTGTTTAAGTTTTGCAACCATACCGATTCAAATTTGGATTTGCACATGAATTTTTCAAGGGCCAAGTAATATAATAAATTTGGATTTTAAATTAGATCATTTAGTAACCAACTAAGTTCTAATTTCTAGAATTTTTCAATAACTTGATAGTGACAATATTATTTAATTTTCAGAAGATGCTATATAATTGCAACAACCAAACAAATTCTAAATTCCTGAATTACAATACTTGACAGTGAACAAATAAATCAAATTTTGGGTTGTCGTTTAATGTGGTAGTGATAATATAAACCTTAAATTCCAGCGTACACCATAGCTCTACAACGAACACCAAAACTCTATATTCCAAAATTGTGTAGTGCTACTGTAGCAACTATAAAAAATTTCTTTCTAGATTACATAAAAACTCTACAACAACATACCCATTTAAATCCATAATTACAAATATTTCTGCATCAGTTTACAAATTCTGATTTACAATTTACATTTACTAAAAGAAAATTTCCAAAATAAAATATTGGAACCGATGAAAATGGAAGTTGAAGATGTCCTTCAACCAATTACGCTCCTTCCTTACTTTTGTTTGCTAATCACAGAGACTTCACTGGAACCTCCCAGCCAATGCTATGGGTACTCTTCTTCCCCCTTAGCCCCCCTAGCTGCAAAGGGGCCAAGCACAAAAACCAGAATGCAATAGCTTCCAAGATTTCCTTGCAAGGAAGAGCTTCCACTCTTTTCACAAGATTGGAGTCCCAACTCTCACAAGTAAAACACAATCAAATTAAAATTCAGCAGCATAACAGTGCTCAAAGGTCCCCCTTTTTCCTTTATATGTCACTTGTTTTATAGAAATTTTCCTCATCGACACATGTCCTCATCTACAATATTTAACTTTCTGATTTAAATTGATTATGATTATTCACCCACACACTTGTCATACTCTCCCCAAGTTGCACAAGTAATTGCCAGATTTTATTTTATTTAAAAAGGCAAATTCCCTCAAATTCTTCAATGTGTTTCTATTTTCATTCTTAATTGTCCCTTTGTTCCCCAAATTCTCATTTAAGGAGTGTCTCCTAACTACATCTTAGTTAGAGTTGGATTAGGAGTCTTCTTCTAGTTAGACTAGGGATAGATTGACTCAATATTCTATTCTATGTACACCATTCTCTCAAGTTATTATTTATTTCTAATTAAAAATATTTTTTTATTAATTTCATGCACACCTATGCATTTTATCAAAACTTTAGATTTTACTTACCTTTTTCCTAGAATTTGATTTATCTCAAATCTTTAACTCGTGTCATAATTCATTTAGTCCTTTTATTTAAATTTAGACTTAGACTTAGGCTTAGACTGTTGTTAGGATTTATAATTAATAATCTATTGTTTAATTAATTATTTTAATCCAACATGGTTTAATCATTCCAATGTTTTCTAGGCCACCTATGTTTATTGACTCAAGTTTTAATTGTGCGACATGTCCTTCAATATGCACCTTTGTGATCCAAGGGTGCCACTGGCATTTGACTTGTTTTGGAAGTTTTTTCGACCCTTTGGAGTCAAAACTCCATTCGGTCGACCTTGTGAGAGACTAAGGGCATCTAATGAATAAGGACTCTGCCTTACTATGCGCCCCTTATAAATCTTTGTGAGTGATTGTCTCAGTCTTCCCTCACGACATCGTGGACCACTCAAAATAGGTAATCATTAACCTATAGTTATGGCCACAATGGGAGTGCTAGTATGTTGTGACAGGGACGCCGCCACACCTCTCCCTCAATATATGGTTTCTGTGCAAGGCCCCTTTACTCCTTATGTGAGTTGGATTAACAAGCATCGTCAATCCTACATCCACTGACAAAAACAATGTCAATAATCCATATACATAAATCATATTGAAATCAATCATGCATCACATGTGCGTAAAATGAGATACTCAGATAAATACAATCCACTCCTTGACTCAATCTGGAGTCCAAGGGAGTCCATCGATGCCATCAACATCCTTAACCTGTCATGTGTCCTGCAAACTCATGAATAACAATAAGTTACAATACATCATCATGAATAATCCAAAATAAATATGAAATCACAATGTACCATAACCGGATCACTTATACGCAAGTGTCCTCAAAGAATAAATCAATAAAAGTGTACTCAGTAGAGCGGGATGTTACATACACCCCCTCTTGTTTTAAACTTTGTCCCAAGGTTTGTACAATATATAAAATCAAGTAAATAAATGTATCTGACATAGATCTATATGTCTAATCTATCAAACAAGTAAGGAAACTATCGATGCATCGCATATGCATCCTCCCAGGTAGCCTAGTGTGGACTATAATTGTCCCACTAGACCTTGACCTGATCAACTATTCGACATTGTAGTTGTCGAATGCGATGGTACAAAATGTGTATTGGCTCTCCCATGAGAGCACCCTCGTCCGACACCTGCAAAGAACTCATGTCAATAACATGTGAAGGATCACTAATATAACGTCTCAAAACATATACATGAAATACATCGTGCATACACCTCAAAGAATCAGGAAAGGCTAGCTGATAAGCCATAGGTCCTTCCTTTCCACAACTTTGAAAGGCCCCACAAACCTAGGAGAGAGTTTAGTTCCCTTTTCCAACTTGATTAGACTCTTGTGTGGTTTTACCTGTAAGAAAACTCTGTCACCAACTTCATAATTGCGGTCAACACGATGCGCATCAGCATAACTCTTCTGTCGATCTTGCACTTATTTAATCCTCTGTCTTATCGATTGCATTTGTTCTTCCATTTCTTGAACTACTTCTGGTCCTATCAGGACCCTATCCTCAAGTCAATCCCAACTCAACGGCGTCCAACATGGTAGCCCGTAAAGAAACTCAAACAGTGCCATATTAATCATACTCTGATAGTTGTTGTTGTATGCAAACTCTACTAGTGGCAATAATTATTCCCAATGTTTCTGTTGGTCCATTACATACATACACAACATATCCTCCAAAATATGGTTTGTTCTTTCTTTTTTCCCGTCTGTCTTTGGGTGATATGATGTGCTAAAGTTTAGTTGTGTTCCCAAAGCCTCTTGCAAACTGGTCCAAAACCATCCTGTAAACATCGATCCCCAATCAGATATGATCATTCTTGGTACTCCATGCAACCTCACAATATCGTTGACAAATACTATTGCTATGTCTGGCGCTTGATACATTGTACGTACTGGAATAAAATGGGCAGTCTTCGTCAGAGTGTCAACTACCACAAAAATTGAATCATGCCTCCTTTCCGTTAACAACAATCCAACGATAAAGTTAATTGAAATGACCTCCCATTTCGATTCAGGAATAGAGTGTGGCTGTAATAATCATGTTGAATGTCTATGTTCATCCTTCACTTGCTGACATTATAGACATATCACCATGTAACTAACTATGTCTTCTTTCATTCCCTTCCAGAAGAATAAAGGCTTAAGGTCTGCCTCCATCTTCGTGACTCCCGGATGAGCCATGTATATTGCTTGATGAGCTTCACTTAAGATCAAACTTCTTAATTCGTCGTTAGGTGGTATGTAAATCCTTTTGTTAAATATCAACAATCCACCATTGTCTAATGAATAACCTTCATACTTCGGTACCATCATGGTATCTCATCCAATATTATTCTCAACATACTTTCACCAATCATCATCTATCTATAAAGTTAGAATCTTTTCTCGAAGATTCATCTTAAGTGGTATTACCGAGAATATGCATGGTTTCTTACTCAACGCATTTGCCACTCAGTTCATTGTTCCATTAATGTAAGTAATCTCATATTCATATTCGCTAAGTAATTCTGACCAACGCCTTTGTCGCGTGTTCAAGTCATTTTGTGTGAAAATATGCTGCAGACCATAGTGATTTGTCTTTAGTTCAAATTTTCGTCCAATCAGAGAATGTCTCCAGATTCTCAGGGCATACACAATTGCTAATAACTCCATGTCATGCGTTGCGTAGTTCTCCTCGTGCTTTCTCAATTTTCTCGAAATGTAAGCGATCACTCGACCGTCTTGCATCAAAACTCTGCCTAAACCTTCCTTGGATGCATTCGTGCATACCAAGAATTCCTTGTCCATGTCGGGGACCTTTAGTATCAATGTTTCCATCAACAAATCCTTGAGCTTTTGAAATTCTTCCGCGCATTTCTCAGTCCATACGAACTTCTTGTTCTTCTTCTACAATTTAGTGATCGGATTTGCTATCTCCGAAAAACCTTCGACGAATCGTCGGTAATATTCTGCTAAACCCATAAAACTGTGCACTTCTTGTGCGTTTGTCGATGCGGGCCATTCCATAATAATCTCTACCTTCGTTGGATCCATAGCGATACCTTCACCGGATATGATATGCCCCAAGTAATGAATCTTCGATTGGTAAAAAGAACATTTCGATAGTTTCCTGTACAATTTGTTTTCTTGTAGACACTGTCAGACTAATCTTAAATGTTCGTCATGTTCTTCTTTCGTCCGAGAATAAATTAGTGTGTCATCAATAAATACTTGAACAAACTTATCTAAGTATTCACGGAACACCCCATTCATCAAACTCATGAATACCCCTAGGGTGTTTTTCAATCTGAATGGTAAAACTGTAAACTCATAGTGTTTAAATCTAGTATTAAATGCAGTCTTAGGGATATCTTCTTCTTTAATCCGTAATTGGTGATATCCTGATCTCAAGTCAATATTCAAAAACATCGTCGCTCCTTTCATCTAATCAAACAAATCATCTATTATTGGCAACGGATATTGGTTCTTGATCGTCACTTTGTTCAATTGACGATAGTCAATACAAAGTATCCACGATCCATCCTTCTTTCTTACAAAAATAACCGGTGCTCCCAAGTCCTAAATCCAACAATTCCTTCAATTTCATTTTCAACTCATGCAATTTAGGTGTCGACATCCGATAGGGAGTTCTTGCAATAGGTTTAGTACTAGGTTACAAGTCTATTGTAAACTCTGACTCTCTTTTGGGTGGTAAACATGGTAACTCTTCCGGAAACACGTCTGCAAACTCTTACACTACAGAAAGGTTTTCTAATTCTTCTGCATCACCCTTTTCATTTAGCGCTAAGACTGCATACATACTGCATCCTTTGCGCATACTCTTTTGTAGTTGTAGGGAAGAAAAAAACTTCAAGGACACTCCCTGGTTTCTTCCAACAATCACTTTATTCTACCCCAAATCATCTGTCAAACTTAACAGTTTCATTTTACAGTTAAGTATCACATCATGCAATTCTATCCAATCCATACCAATCACTATGTCAAAAGATCTTAAGATCGTGACATATAGGTTGACCTTCGTTACAAAATCTCCCAAGTTAATGCTACAGTCCATAACCTTTCCTCCAACCTTCTATTTAGCACCCGATGCCATTTCTACGTACCTAAACTCGTCCTGCTCGACTACCTTTACCTTAATTCTCTTTAGCACTGCACTAGAGATAAAGCTCTCTATAGCACTTGGATCTATCAAAATTCTAAAATTTTGGTTGACGATTATACCTGACGTCTCGAGCATAGTGGACTGGTGCTCAGCCTGGCGGTTGTTCATCACTACATGTATCATGTGGGCCTTGCCCAAATATCCAATTGTAGTGGGTCTTGATGATATGGCTGCCCTAGCCTTCTCAATCGGACAATCTCGTCAGTAATGTGGCTCTCCACACGTCCAACATCTAGTCTTCAGTCTAGTGCTCCTGGTCTCTGAAGTAGAAGTTGTTGTCCTAGCAGTCTGTGATCCTGGTCTGTTATGTTGAACATGCCTAAAATGTTGTTGTTGCGGATGACATTATCATTGTTGATGCGGTCCTCTATAAGGATTCCTCTACTAAGGAGTCTTTCGTCATAGTTTCGAGAACATAGGTCCTCTGGGCATATCTCAATGCCCTGAAGTCTGTATGGCCAGTGTGTGATGTTGTTGTGCTCCTAATGTTGTCTGTCTAGTGGGTCTAGAAGGAGTTCTGCCCTAACCCCCACCGTTCAACTCTTCCTCAACTATGAGGGCCTTCTAAACTGCATCATGCAATGTCCAAGGCATTAAGATTCACACCTTCGCATGAATGTTGAAGTTAAGTCCAAACACAAACTTATTGACCTTTAACTTTTCTGTGTTTAGATGTGGAGCATACCTAAGTAGATCCATGAATCTGGCCTTATACTCTAGCACCATACGACCACCCTGTCATAAGGCATTGAACTCATTAAGCTGGCGCTCAATGAATTCCTCGGACAAGTACCTCTCTTGGAACCATTCCTTGAACAACTCCCATGACACGTCTTCAACGACAATGTTTAGTTGAGGTAGGAGCGTCTTCCACCAGAGAAGAGAACTCCCTTTCAACTGAAAGACCGCCATGTAAACTTTCATGTTGTGGGTGTAATCACAAAGTCTGAATCACATCGCCATGTTCTCCAACCATGCCTTGGTGGCTAAGCCATCTGGGGCACCCTAAAACTCGAAAATTTCACCTTCTCGAGTTCTTGGTGTATACTACTACTACTAGATGGGGTGCGTTGTGAACCCTCATTGGGTAGAGATGCTCTGCCCTCATCTCTATCCAGTCGGTTTATCAATGCCTGTGACATCCTCTGAAAGGATCTCATCATACCTACCACATCTCCCACAACATCCTGCTCCTGCTCAGTGGTCGATTCCTCTCTCTGGGGGTTCGACTCCTCTGGCATGGGTACTATCAGAGTTGTCACACTACTTCCTCCAACACCACATCGTCTACCTCCCCTACGTCCTCTAACCATGATTACCGACATGTACAAATTTAAAACTTTAATTAGCGATATAAAATAATCATTCAATTAACACAGTGGAAGGCATAACGGTCCAATGTCACAGGGTTGAACCCGCTCTGATACCATGTGTAACAACCCCTCTGTTATGACATAAAAGTAAGTGGGTACAATAGTGGTATTTATTTTTTTAAACATCAAAGAACAAATATTAGTCGACATTAACATACTTCAATATTACAAATTCATTTCTCATTACATCCCATACTACAAGTTCCATTATACAACATCATTGCTACTAACAGATTAAATTATAACACAAAGCCATCCAAGATATCTACCCATCCAACCTACATGCAAGGTTAGAACCCCCAAGATACATAATCAACGCTCAAGTCCAAGATTCATCTGATTGATTTTGACCATTTAAGGTCTTAAGATTGGCGACCGTTCTGAGGAACAAGGAAGTATCTAATTCCCATAACTTCAATCTATTCATAAGTTCAACTGGAATTTCCAACATTCTTAACTACAATTTCTTCAAGGAACACATAAATTTGGTAACGTAGTCACCACTTACATAACATAATTGTATGTTGTTGCAATAATTCATTATCTTACTATTTAAAAGAATAGGAAGAAATTCAATAATATCAAAACTTCAGCTTAAACAATAACAATCATAAACCCTTAAGTAGGCAATCTATTAATAATGACATTTTCAACTTTACTCAAGTTTACTTAAATAATAAGAGAAGAAAAAAGATCTCAATCCTAAGAGAAGAATGTGTGCTTGCTTTGAACTTTTTGAACTAAAAGACACTATGATGAGGTAAAATCGCGCCCGGGGGCTGTCTGTTTCAGAGAAAGAGTTAAAATTTTGTTTTAGTTCCTAATTTTATTTTATGTGAGTCATAGTGCAAAATGTGCACAGTGTCAACACAAGGTGTGCGTAGACGAAACCTTTGAATGTCCAAGTTTAGGAGAATTAGTGCAAGATGTGCACAGAGCCCACTCAAGGTGTGAGGGGCCTTGATCTTCTGAAGTACGAAAGCTCAGGTGAGACAATGCAGAACTACAGGTAGGCGCAAAAGTGCACAGATGACTTTTTAAAGTCTAGAGCTCAAGAGGGAAGCGCAAGTGAGTGTTGAAGTTTACTTCAATAAGAGACAAGATCAGGAGAAACAACATGTATAGGGTTCAGTAGGGGACTCCAGGAGTGAAAATATTCCTTGCTTAAGAACTGGTGGATGAGATCGGTTCGTAAGGAGTTGAAATCCCCACAACTGTTATATCAGACACGAGGTGTGCACTCGTTAAACCCTAAGTCCTTCAGACTTCGTCACTTTGGCATTTTAGAGTTGCTTTTATTAAGTGATCCCCAAAGCCCGAAGTCGCGGAGTGAATCTACACCGTAGATCGGTGGGTGAATGGGAGTTGTCGGATCCTCAAGGGGTTCGACTATTTGGCAAGTTTGATTCATAACTGACTAAGGCTAAGAAACCCCAAAGCTTCGAAGTCCAAATTAAATCCTAACTTTCCATTTTGGGTACATGTGTCTGTAGATCTCCTCCCTTCGCAAATATGATGTTTGATTGTTCGGGAGTTTGGTAGTGATCAGAAGCAAGAATCCTTGAAGCCCAGAGTAAATCTTGATCGTTCATTGATAGTGAACGTGGATCGTTAATCTCTGTCATTCACCAATTCGACGTTCAATGGTTTGGGAGTTTGGTGGTGAAAAGGAACAAGGAACCCCGAATTCCAGAGTTCCAGAGTAAAGGACAACTGTGGATCTAGAGATCGAACGAGGACCGTTATATCTCCAAGCCTTCATCCTTCGAAAGTTTGGTAGTTTGGTACTACGACGAAATTGAGTTGTCAATGTTAAAAGTTAAGGGACTCTCAGAGTCCCAAAGTCCAGAGTGGACATCAACCATTGATCAAGGAGAACGTGAGTCATTAGATCCCCAAGCCCTTTGGCGGTTCAACGATCTGGGTGAAATAGTTCAAGGTTGTTGGGTGCGGAGAAACTCCGAAGACCGGAGTTCCGGAGTAGATCTCCACCATAGATTCTCGTGTGAGGAGAATCCTCGCAAGCTGTTTGATTAAAACCATAATCGTTGACTAAGGAAAGTTAAATGATAGGGTATAACTTACATCTGCTGGTCAACCTCTCTTTGATTGAATTTGACCGATAACACTTCGGTTAGTTAGAGTGTTGGAGTTGAAGAAACCTCTGGAGCACCGGAGCTCCGAATAGTGCTTTTTGGAAAGCGAATGGTTCGATCCTGTGGTCACATGCAAACTGTCAAGGTAAAAGGGGATAATGCCTACAATTAAATCCTGAGAAGAAAAGGGCTAAGTTTTAAGTGCTCAGTAATGAAAATTGGTACGGAAATCAAGATGTCTTCAAGTTCAAATTACAAAGTTGTTACGCGACTACAAGTAGGTCAAATTACAGATTTAATAGATTTTACAGTGGCCATACATAGATTAAATTTTCCCAATTTGGTAATGGTAAAACCAGACCCACCGATATTCAAATTTCAATTACTAAATATAGAAAGGCCATACGAATTTCTAAATCCGAAAATGCGTTTAAGTTTTGCAACCATACCGATTCAAATTCAGATTTGCACATGAATGTTTTGGGCCAGATAATGTAATAAATTTGGATTTTAAGTTAGATCATTTAGTAACCAACTAAGTTCTAATTTCTAGAATTTTCCAATAACTTGACAGTGACAATATTATTTAAATTTCAGAAGATGCTATATAATTGCAACAACCAAACAAATTCTAAATTCTTGAATTACAATAGTTGTTAGTGAACAAATAAATCAATTTTTGGGTTGTCGTTTAATGTGGCAGTGATAATATAAACCTTAAATTCCAGTGTACACCATAGCTCTACAACGAAAAACTTTACAACACCATACCCATTTAAATTCAGAATTACAATAATTTTTGCGTCATTTTACAAATTCTAATTTACAATTTACATTTACTACAATGAAATTTCCAAAATAAAATACTGGAACTAATGAATATGGAAGTTGAATATGTCCTTAACCAATTGTGCTCCTTCCTTACTTTCTCTTGCTAATCACAGAGACTTCACCGGTACCTCCCAGCCAATGTTAGGGGTATTCTTCTTCCCCCTTAGCCCCCCAAGCTGCAAAGGGGCTAAGCACAAAAACCAGAATACATAGCTTCCAAGCTTGTCTCGCAAGGAAGAGATTCCACTCTTTTCACAAGCTTGGAGTCCCAACTCTCACAAGTAAAACACAGTCAAATCAAAATTCGGCAACACAACAGTGCTCAAAGGTCCCCATTTTTCCTTTCTGCATCACTTGTTTTATAGAAATTTTCCTCATCGACACATATCCTCATGCACAATATTTAACTTTTTAATTTAAATTAATTATGATTATTCACCCCCACACATGTCATACTCTCCCCAAGTTGCACAAGTAATTACCAGATTTTATTTTATTTAAAAAGGCAAATTCCCTCACATTCCCCAATGTGTTCCTATTTTCGCTCTTAGTTGTCCTTTTGTTCCCCAAATTCTCATTTAAGGAGTGTCTCCTAACTAGATTTTAGTTAGAGTTGGATTATGAGTCTTCTTCTAGTTAGACCAGGGATAGATTGACTCTATTTTCTATTCTATGTACACCATTCTCTCAAGTTATTATTTATTTCTAATTAAAAATCCCTTTTTATTAATTTCATGCACTTTATCAAATCTTTAGATTTTACTTACTTTTTTCCTAGAATTTGATTTATCTCAAATCTTTAACTCATGTCATAATTCATTTAGTCGTTTTATTTAAATTTAGACTTATACTTGGGCTTAGACTGTTGTTAGGCTTTATAATTAATAATTTATTGTTTGATTAATTATTTTAATCCAACATGGTCTAATCATTCCAATGTTTTCTAGGCCACCTATGTTTATTGACTCAAGTTTTAATTGTGTGACGTGCCCTTCAAGACGCACCTCCGTGCTCCAAGGGTGCCACTCGCATTTGACTTGTTTTGGAAGTTTGTCCGACCCTTTGGAGTCAACAATCCATTCGGTCGACCTTGTGAGAGACTAAGGGCTTCTAAGGAATAAGGACTCGGCCTTATTGCACACCCCTTAGAAATCTCCGTGAGCGACTGACTCAGTCTGCCCTCATGGCATCGTGGACCACTCAAACTAGGTAATCATTAAAATACAATTCTAGCCACAATGGGAGTGCTAGTAGGCTGTGACATGGACGTCAACACACCTCTCCTTCAATATCCGGTTACTGTGCAAGGTCCCTTTACTCCTTATGCGAGTCGGATTAGCAAGAATTGCCAAGCCTGCATCCACTAATAAAAACAATGTCAATAATCCATATGCATAAATGATATTGAAATCAACCATACATCACATGTTCGTAAAATAAGATACTCAAATAAATACAATCCACTCCCCGACTCAATCCGGAGTCCAAGGGAGTCCATCGATGCCATCAACATCCTTAACCTATCATGTGTCCTGCACACTCAAGACAACTCGTCAATAACATCTGCCAATATGTATATACATCAGATTAACAATAAAATTCTTGAATCCTGTGCATCATTCACAGCTTGATCAATCTAGCTTCAAATAAGAATTTGGTGAAGATATCAACAACGTGATCATTTGTTCCACAATATTCAAGAGAGACAACATTCTCATGGACTAACTATCTCAAATAGCGAGCATGGAGCTCAACATGATTCATCTTACTGTGAGCAACAAGATTATTGACAACCTCTATAGCACTTTGGTTATCACAATATATTGTAGTCGAGGTCTAAATGGCAAAGCCAAGTTCACCCAGAAGTTGGTGGATCCATACTACTTTAGTATCTCCTTGAACGACGCCCTGATATTCTTCTTTTGTAGTCGACAAGGAGACTACCTTATGTTTCTTGTGTGACCAAACCAAAGGTCCAATGCTTAGATGAAACACATAGCCATAAGTGGACTTTCGATCATCATTGTCGCCATCCCAGTCGAAGTCGGTGAAGACGACCAACAAATCTGAACTTCAACAATACTTGATACCAAAATGAGTGGTACCTTTGAGATAACGGACAATTCATTTGACTGCCTACTAGTGGCTTTCTTTGGGGTCTTGCAGAAATTGAGAAATCATACTAATAACAAAGGAAATGTCGGGTCGAGAATGAGTAAGATCAATAAGGCTTCCGACCAGTTGTCGATAAAGCGTAGCATCGACTTGAGGTGTTTGACAGGTTTTGGTGAGATTTACTCCAGATTGAAAAGGAGTAGCACAAGGCTTACAACCGATCATCTTGAAACATGCCAAAAGATCTATCACATATTTAGATTGAGAAATGAAAAATCCATCATAGAATGGTAATACTTGAAGACCCAAAAAATAATGTAGAGTACCACGATCTGTCATGTTGAAGGAGTCAACAAGTTGTTTCTTCAATATAAGGATAAGATCAATATTATTGTCGGTAATGAGGAGATAATCTACATATACAACAACAATCAAAGTGTCTCCATTGGTATGGAGGACATACAAGCTATGATCAGATTCACAACGTTTGAGACCAAGTCAAAGAAAGAAACTGACAATCTTAGTATACCAAGCTTGGGGAGCTTGCTACAAACCATAAAACGACTTCTTGAGTTGACAAACTAGGGTTGAATATGTCACAAAAATAGGTGGCTATTCCATGAAAATTTCTTCAGATATTTTTCCATGAAGAAAGACACTCTTCACATCCATTTGATGGATTTTTCATCCAAAACGAGCAACAAGGGAAATAATCAATCCAATAGAGTTCATCTTTGCAACAAAGACAAAGGTTTCAATGTAGTTGATACCTTCTTGTTGAGAAAATCCCTTTGCAACCAGACATGCTTTATGTCACTCAACAATACCTTCATAGATAAATTTGGTCCTATAGACCCATTGACACTTCACAATGTTCTTTCATTGCAGTTGGGGAAGCAAGTCCCAAGTGTGATTCTTCGTCAAAGAATCAATTTATGTTTGCATAAATTATTCCTATTGAGGTCATCCTTGAGTATCCGAGTAGGCAACAAGATCAAAATTTTCAAGTACACGAGTCATCAAGGCAGCGTTGGCATTTTCTTTTGACTTCGAGTTTGTCATCTGGAGGAAATATCACCAACATCAGCTCCAACAACTTCATTTGTCTTGGGAACTCAGTGAGGCAAATAAGAAACAAGTGAATTGTTGTTCATGACAACAGGTCAATCAAAATTCGAAGAGGTTTCAGTCGTCGGAGACGATATACTGGTTGGAATAGATATCGACAGACTAGTCGATGCATAGGTTGACAATCTAGTCAAAACAAGAACAAAGTTTGACTGTCTAGTACAATGACTGAAAATGCAACAAGGGAACCAATGTTGGAGACAACATCAAAGGGATCATCCTGCAATATTCTAGAGAAGACATGCAACAACTTGATTCCAAAAGTCTTGTCATCAAACCATACATTGCGTCTGATAATGTTTTGTCGTTTGAAAAGATCAAACAGTTGATAGGATTTCGACTCTTCAGAGTAGCACATCATGATTCAAGCATGACTCTTTACATCCAACTTCTTTCTGCAAGCATCGGAAATATGATCCCATGAAACACATCCAAACACATGGAGGTGACCAAATAAAGGCTTATTTTTGTACCATCGTTTGACTAGAGTAATGGAAGGAATACCTTGAGTCCAGATAAGCAGACAATTTGCATAATAAATTGCTTCAACCCAGAAGTGAGATGACAGATATTTAACCCGAAAAATAAATCTATCCATTTCAACTAACGTCTAATTCTTGTGTTCTACAAAGCCATTCTTCTTAGGTGCATGAGGAACCGACCATTGTCAGTCAATACCAGATTGAACCGGGTATTCTTCAAAAGGTAGATTTACATACTCACCACCATTGTCTGATCTCAAGCACTTAATGGGTTGGCCATTGTTTTTTAGCAAAGGCTCTAAATTCCTTGAACTTTTCAAAGACAAGGTTCTTATTTTTCAAAAAATAGACCCATGTAAAACGAGAGAGATCATCAATGAAAGTCAAAACATACCTTGCACCTGCGAGGGAAGGTAGATTGATGTTGTAGACATCATTGTGAACCAGATCTAGTAGGTTCTATGCTCGCCATGCTTTACTAGAGTCAAATGGTGCCTGATGATGTTGGCCAAGCACACAACCTTTATAGATTCCTTCAGGAGGAGACACTTTAAGTAGACCAACAACCATGTTCTAATTTTCCTGTGCCTACAGACTTTGGAAATTCAGGTGCCAAAATCGTTCATGACAAGTTGGAATTCATTCATCAGCATGAGCAACAAGGGCAGTCGATTCACTGTCAAGTCGAGTCGTGTCACAAAATTTGTATAAATTGTTCATCAGGTCGAGAAGCCCTCCAACGCTAATCGACTTACCTTTGTTCAAATCATGAACATGGAACCGATCTAGCCAAAATTCGACAATATTACTTGTATTTGTTAACTGTACAATAGACAACAAATTGGCACTAAGGTTTGGCACATGGTATACATTGAAAATTCTCCCATGTCAACAGGTAACATCACCCTAACTAGCAACATCTAGAGAAAAATCATTAACAACATAGATTTTCCTCTCGTTAGATTCATCCAACCACGTGAACAAGGAGGTATCCTTAGCCATGTGATGAGTGCACCCAGAGTTGACTACCCATTCATTTTGCATAGAATGAGAAAACAAGGCTTGAGAAGTTCCAACTTGGAAGGTGAAATTATTTGTGGGTCGTCAGAAGGAGGACATGTCTCCTTCAAGGTGTTTAACCTTCTCTTTTAAATCGTCTCTCTTCTTATAGCATACCTTCTCCACATGTCCAGTCTTTCCACAGTTCTAACATGTCTTCTTCTTTCGACTTTTCCGAGGTGCATATGTTTGCCCCTTAGGTTTCTGGTCGAGGCCTCTAGGATTTTGTGTAGAGGTATCAAACTGTATTTTTTCTTGGTAATTCGACTTGCCCTTACCCTTGAGTAAGTGGGCTTGATGTTTACCACCAATATTTCCTTCTTCAAGTATTCAATGATGATCAATAATCAAAAGATCACAAAAAGCTTCAAAGGTGTAGTCCTTACAATATTCCTTGTGTGGTTTCCAGTTGGTGCAGAAAGTCGAAACAAACGCGTTGAATGGTGTTCTCATGTTCATCAAGATGGGATCGATGAGTTTTTCATCTTTCTTTTGATAATTCTTTCCACATTTACCCAATTTCAACTGGAGTTCTTTGACACGTTCCAAATAATCCTATATTCGGTCAAAAGATTGAGGATAGAGAGATATCAACTCTTTCTCCAATTGCATGATGTGATCCTCATCGACTCAATCGAGCAATGACTTCAACTTCTTCAAGACTCATTGAGGCCAGTCGATTCCACTAATGTGAAATCAAATCTCCCATGGGATATATGTTGTGATGACCCCCACAACCTAATCCTTCTTGGCATCAACAACAAACTTTGCATGGTCATCTGTTGGATCTGGAATCACACTCTTTGTATACTGCCACAATCATTTACTGTAACAAACATAAATATAAATAAGTAATAAGTAATTATTAATTATGAAGAGACATGACATATGAAAGGCCATGTCTCTTATGAAAGGGCACCCATGTGCGAGATATATATACAAGCCCTCATTCCTCATTTGTAAGAATCTCATATATCATATTCTTATACATTATTATTTAATATATTTACTATCCTTAATGGATTATTGTATACTGTCCTATTTATATTAGATATTTTCATAGTGAATCGGCTTGGTTCACCACAGTGGTATCAGAGCTCGTTTGATCCCAACCATTGGCCACGCTCTTATCAAAGCCTTGTTGTTGATCCTGACCATTGTCATATAGTAGGCTTCTAGCCACACATTATCAATCAAAGTTTCTTTTATTCTTGGTCATTGACCACATTAGGCCCTTGGCCCTATATAATTAAGAATTCTTAGAACTTCCGCTCTTTGACCAAAACTTGGTCCTTGGCCATTTATAGTTAAGAATTACTCCACTGTAGTAAAATCGGAAGTACCATAAAAGTCGTTCTGCTGCAAATTCAAAGGAATTATCAAGGAAAATAAAAACAAAGTTAGTTTGTTGGTCGTCTTCCATTAGTGAATAGAATCATGAAGGAAATCACTACAAGATTTTTTTTTACGTACTATTTGTTTTTTTTTCGTACAATCTGTTGTACCATACAGAGCTATCAATTTTCTACTATGAATACACTCAATTGTTGTCATTGTTCCTTGTAAATTCCATACTCGTTAGTCAGTGCAATTGTAAGTTTAAAATTCTCCAACATCTGACAAATTCACACACCCACCAATTCTTGATGTCTGTACAATTAGTGAACTAATAAATCTAAATTTGTCCGTACCATTCTCCACACCGTCGTACAATCAGACCGCTTGCAATTATTGTTTTCCCGTACTGTATGACGCTCGTACTCCAACCGTCACATCATTTGTATGCTTGTTGATTATCAGCCTCCATCCTACTGTAATTTGTACAAAAATCCGCCATACAACAAATCAATTAACTAATTATCCGTCTGTACAATCTCTGCAAAGAGTATACATCAGAACAACAATTAAAAAAATAAATTGAAGGTCGTACTGTCGCGTCCATATCGTACGGTCGTGTGAGTTCCAGATAATTGAATGATTAACAAAGAAGTATAGGGTTATATTGATCTATCATTTAAATATATACGAAAGGGAAACCAAGGAGCAATTTTAAGGTTCAGTTAAAAACCAATACAAAACAAAAGTATAAAGTGAAAGTAGCAATTGGATAAAAGTGAATATAAAATACTTTTATAAAGTATAAAAAAAGGTTATTAAAAAGCAAAAAAAATTTGAAATTATTGGAAAGTGTTGTAATAAAGAGAAGAGAAAAGGGTACTTTAATTGAAGGGACTCATTTATAAAGTGAAAGGAGTATAAGGTGAAAGTAGTATAAAAGAAAAAGAAATATATATATTATTGAAGAAAAATAAAAGTTATTTTAGAGATTAAAAAAAGGGTAAAAAAAGAAGAAGAGAAAGTTCACTTAAAAATATATTATTAGAATAAAACCTTCTAAGTTATTACTTAGTGCAAGGTTAAAATATTTTTTAGTTAAAAAATTAATTATCATAAAATATTTGATGAAGATTAAAATGAACAATTTTAAAATGATGAAAGGAAGATTTACTTATGAAGGTTATCCAATTTCATTTTACGAGTTTTCTACATTAAAAGGGAGTATTTGATCAGGGGATCAAATTTTGCTCAAATTTCAAAGTGCTCGGAATGCGACAAAAACAGTGTCATTGCGTCTGTCTCGTCTTCCTGATTCCGGCGGTATATTTACTTTGTCAAATGGACACCGTATGGAGAAGATATCGCGATCTGTTCGCCAAGCCAAACAGGCAAAAAATTAGATCCTAACTGTACCAATCCGTACAGTCCATACAGTCTGACGTGGCAGGACCGTACGGATCGTGCGACCGTATAGTGGTGACATGGCAGGTTTTTGTTGGTTGATGACCGTCGAATCCGCGAGTGACACATGTCATGTAGCTGGCAAATGGTGTGAGGACACGTGGCCCAACCCGAGGGCGCCACATGTCGCTCATTATTTGGTTATTGGTTTCATATGTAAAATGTATTGGAGGCCGCGGGGTTCGACCCCCGGACCTCCCCAACACCTAACGCCTTCACACGACCACCCGACCAATGGGCCACACGTTGTTGCTTGATAGGCATATGTGTTTACATATATTTATGTTTGCATCGTTTACATTGGCGCGGGGGGGTCAGGCCGGGGCCTAGCCCCGACCCGTGTATTATCATATATGACCATTGTAATAACCGCGCGCGCGAATTGTATTGTATTAAACATAACCCATAGTTTTTATAACCATATGTTATATATGCGCGCGGGGGTTTATATATGTGGTTT